>JAHXMU010000274.1:0-61207 GCA_019455685.1 Philornis downsi | reverse complement strand
TGGGCGGGGGTGGAGGAGGTACGATTAGTGGTCGAACTACGGCCACTTCGGGCCACATTAGTTCAAGCGGTGTTACCACAATTAGTGGCAGCAATAATACCCTTAATGAGATACATTCGGACTATCATGGCCATGATGTGGCACGTAGTAGGGATTATCATAATTTCTCGCGCATTGGCACCTCGCCAATGAAGCAGGATCTCTCTGCAAATGGTAGTTACAGTTTGGCGAATGGCAGTACGGTTAAGTTGATATCCGCCGCTGAAGATGAAACAAATCAACAGGTAAGTTAATGTATATTTTTAGTAAAGAGATACACAAAAGTAATATGTGTTTAAGTTTATATTTCGATTGTTTGAAACTTAACAAAATCTAATAATCACAAATGCTAAATGCTTCAAGAGCGCAACGAAACTACGTCTTACTTACCGAAAACGTGAAGTCGATAACCAAATACAATCATTATTTGGTTGTCGAAAATTATTGAATAATAAAACTTTGCTTCTATACAACTGATTAAAAATTATTGTTCGAGACTACTATTAGCAGTACTTAGCACTAGCAAATTGTTTCCAACGTGGGAGGAATACAGTATTTATCCACTCTGTGGGCATCACACCAATTGGTGTTAATAATTAACAAAAGTATAAGTTAAAAAAATTCTACTGCATAACACATCCTATCATGCAAAGCTTCAGCTGAAAAGAATCAGAAATTCCCTTGCATCCCATGAATGAGATATGGAAGACTTCTCATATTCAGCGGGCTTGCACGTATTCTACTTTTAGACTCACTTAACGGGTCCTGTAGCTTAACGACAAGAGTCCATCATGTGGGTTTTACGTAAGTTTCCCCATGAAAACCCTGCCCACGGTGCGCTAATCACACTGAGCATATTAAAATGCGTTTGACAGCGCCCCTCTGAAATAGCCAAGTAAATTTAGACTATCTAACTCGGACTAACTACTATCTATCTAAGCTACCGCAACTGTCAGCCCTTTCTGCCAGTTAGAGAATACCAAATGGATTATGTTAGTATGGAACATAATCTCCATTAGCGGAGGTTAGGCTTATTTTACCACCACTGCTATGCTATGGGTCCGTAGCACCCGGTTGCAATGCAACTACACATTCGAGCACAAAGACTACCAGCAATTTCAGTTTGAACCCTAAACCCGCGTGATGCTCCCACTAGGAGTCTAACATCAAATTATCAAGCGGAAGCGGAAGCCTCCCCACTTACCGGTGGAAGCTGGGAAATCACGGGATTGGGAAAAGAATACAAACTGGATTTTTTACATACCTGCGGGTGCGGAGATACCAGCTAGATGGAACGGTCGATGCTACATTGGAAGGAAGCAATATCCTCACTGATGGACGACGAAGGAAAACTCCAAACCCCTTCTGTTCGGCGACGGTAAACAGCAACTATGTGATATAGACGTAGATTTCCCATAGCTGCCTGAACCCCCCGAGGAATGTGATATGGGAGAGCTTCACACATTGACGGAACTTGCAGTCAACGGGATCTACAGTTTAATGATGTGTCCGAACGTCACAGTGTGAGAAGCAATTACTAGATATTTCGAATATTCGACTGCTCGAAGTGTCACAGTTCAGAAAGCATTTACTTGATATGTCGATTACTTGACTACTCGAAGTGTTCGCCAGACACATCGAGGAGGGCCCCATTCAAGGATAGGTGGCTGTATTGGGGATTGAACTCGTGATTATGCGAACTATAGGTATAGTCTCATGTACTAATTTTCGCGCCATGGTCGGCGGAACATTGCAGCAAAAAAAGAACATCCAAAGATGTTAAAAAGATCCCCTCCTCATGATCACGAAGCAGTCAAAATTTGAACAATCATTGCTGAAATTAACATGAGGTTGCCGTAAAAGGGATGCTGTTATTTTTGCCTCCATTTCAGTGAATTTTCACCAGGTCTCGCAAGACTGTGAAAACCCTAGGATTTTTGTGCTAAAAAAGTTGTTTTGTAAGCTGTTACGAAATGATGATTAATTACATCTTCGAAAAAGATGGAAATCTTCATCACAGAAATCACTTTAACGTTCTATCTCAGAATCTCATCGTAGAATTTCAGAACAGCACCTATAAAAAACATATAAATTTCCCACGAAATGTTTTTTTATGTTTTATGTTAACTATTTTTTTTAATACATTCAATTCAGTATAGCATAAACAATGCAAAATGAATTTTAGCGGGAAGCAAAATAGCTTTTAATTATTGCAATTGGAGGTTGTTAAAAAGACCTTCCTAAGAGGTGCTCATATAGTATCCGTAGAAGCTATGAAAATGCTATTTTTAGCATTTGTTTACTGGGATATAATTGTAGAATAGCTTTCACTTATTTAAGTTTACAACTTGATTGACAAATTTTTCTAATGATTAAAAATGAACTGATCATTTAATTGTCAATGAAGTTGCGACAATTTCTAATTAAAAGTTGTTATATAGTTTTTGAATTTCTTCTTTCCATCATGTACTCGTACAGTTACCATCATGTTTTCTATATTGTAATATTATTAACATCATTTAAGAATTTTTGTCTTCATGGTATTTAATTATGAATTTCGTATTCTATGGCTCATCCAGTCAGCACGGACAATAAAATTGAAATTTTCATTAAAAACAATTAACTCATCTTTAATTGTTTGTTAATTTTTCTACTCTCTTACATGCATACGATGGCATCAGAAGAAAAATGCCAATGAAGAAGATGTATAAATTAAATTCTCTCCCCACTTAGCCTCAATTAAAATGTATTTATTATTTCATCACGATATATTTATTATGGCATAGCACGCCACAATTGACAATTATGTATTCCCTACAAATGTATGAAATGTAGGGGAACTATTACAGTAGGAACTACTTTGTGAAATAAAATTGAGTAATAAAATGGTGGATGCTAAGTTGATCGGTGAAAATAGAAAGGGGACAGTTTCAAAATTGGATAGAAACCATAAGTTCGGTTGATTCCACCATGAATTGTTGTTCACGATGTCATACATAATGCAGGGTTTCTGATGAATATTGTTAACAAGAAAATTATCCAATTAGTAGATTTCAAAAAATCCTATATTCCGTTTGCTCCTAAGGTATCTCCACCTTACCAGATCTGGTCTTTCTTTACGAAACAAAACCAACAAATTTGAGTAGTTTGAAGCCTTCACGCTCACTTCCGTGCTTGACTTGCTATTTTCGCCTTGCAAACTTCCTGTAAAGCAAAAGCCGTAATAAACCTTGTTGCCAATTTTGCCATAACAAGTTTGGCTATGTGCAAGTTGCGCTGTCTGTGTTGAAACCACACCTAGTTGAAAGGATTTATCTTTCGATGTAGTTCTGGAAACAAAAAACTCTTTCAACATGTTTAAGGAGCATTTTGGCGTCAACATTCATCAGCCATCCGGTAGATGTCACAAGTTTTATGTCGTGTCATTATCTGCTCAGTCCATCACATCTTCTGGAAGAAACTAATGCCAATCTTATTTCTATCGATGATATCCAGCAAGAGGTGTCCTATTTGTAATTAGTCCGAACATTGTAAAACCTTTGCCATTTAATTTTTAACGATAATTTCATGTAAATGTTGAAGCCGACTCCGCCTCAAAATGTCCATTCTGAAGGTCCAATTTTTCGTCACTTTTTAGAGCATTTCAGCCTGTATTCCACAAATAACGCGTATCATGTTATCCTGTAAGGCTTTAATAGTGTTCGGCTTGTCCACATAGACTAACAACATGATATAATCCCACAAGAAATAATCAAGAGGCGTTAAATTGCAAGATCATGGTAAGGGGAGTAAGATCTAAGTAAGGGGGACAACCATAGTCAAACAAGACACAGCCTGGCAACGGGTGCGGTTATAGAGAAACCGTCGGAAGATATCAGAAGATTTATCTTTTCCGTTTTTAATAGTTGTACGGCCAGAGAGATCTGGTTAACAGACTATGATTGGAGCATGGCATGCTTTGCTGTGTTAATATTCTCTCCTCGGACATTGAAAATCTATGCTGTAGAAAATGGATTACCAGTTCCATGCGAGGTATGATAAAGCAAAACTGAAGTAGCTCGTCTGCGAAACCCAGACCAGAGGGTTCTTCTCTTCTGGTAGCACGGGTGACCAGGGGCCCAAAGAACATTGTCCCTGCCTGGTCGATGGCGTTGGATCCCTTGTGGGAGCATCGTGCTGGCTGTGGTTGCCCGAACATGTGTTTTCAATGCTTTTGCGTTACTTCAGATTGCGTTGTTGAAGAAAGGCAGAAGCTTGGAAAACACTGTTCATTGTCTATCGAGGTGTTCCTAGATTACCTCACTCCTAACCGGGATGAAGCTCGCTTCATACCAAGTGACTTCAAAGGTACTTTGGCTGAGAGAGGAAGCGGGCCCTGAGGAAGCTTTCCAAGGGAACCTACTTCTTATCTCAAAGGTAGTTCGACTAATCCTTTCGGAATTAGTTTGGGTACCCCAAAGGGACGCTGGCTGCCGCAAGAAGAAAAGAAAAAATTATAACCAAGAAAAGAATTACAGAAAACAGTCTCATGTGAGATTCAAGTAAATAAACCTAATTGATTGAACTTCATTGATAGTTCTACAAAGTAAAAGTAACAGCAAATCGAAATATTTGTTATAGCAATACTCATTTTTGGCACAATAACAGATAACTTTTGCTTTCATTGACCTTTCCGAGCAATATGGATCAACTTAGTGGTCAGTCGATCAATTAGCTGATGGTCAAGGATCTTATACTTACATATATATATTATACTAATACTACTAAACACACTTTTTCGTATGTGCTCGTATATAACAATCTAGCAGGTATCATGTATTATGATTCCATAATACGCGTCTTCACTACGCCACAATTTACATTTGAATTGTTAGAAATTTTTCTTAACTGCAATTTTATTATAAATATTTGCGACACTTGGCTACAAATGTGACCGATCGACAGACATGTAACGACCGTAAACATAAACCATTTGCCATAAAAATAAAAATTATGCTTAACCATAAAAAGTCTGGCCTAACCAGCGCGCTTAAGTGTGTATTCAATTAAAAAAAAAACTTAACGTTATTTAACATTCGCCTATTCATTTTAAGCAAATTGCTGGCAGCCCCATTCTTATTTCTTTTTGTTGTTGTCGGTGCCATTTGTCTTAATTGTTTTGACATTTGATTGACAGGTTGTTTGTGCGTTTGTGCGTTTGTACGTCTGCGAAATCAAAGTGCGTCTGCAACAAATATTTAGATCGCCGTCGAACCATCTTTTAACAATGAGGAGGAGCGTGAAAATAACAAAACAAAGTACCAGTAGTTAACTCACATTTTCAGTTAGGCAATAACAATAACAATCATGCGTATAAATAAAACAAAATGATAGTTAATTGTTACTGATACTTTAGTCTACTATGCCTAATAAAACAAACAAATTAAAAAACAAAAAAAAAAAAAACGAAAAGCAAAAAAATTACAAGATTTTATCACAATCAGCGAAAGACAAGGTCGCCACTACGTTTTCCTATAAGAAGAAAAGTAAATAAGCGGATATAGTAAGTTATTTATACAGTTAGTCGCAAAAGTTAGTACGTAAGTAGCAGATTTATATGAACATCTGAGATTTATGTTCACATTTATATCAAATAGGGAAGGTCAACTTTGTTTACACAATGTGTAAAGCCGATTTTATTAAATTGGTTTAGTAAATATTTGTTGTGAATGGAGTTACATTTGGTTACTAAAAATTATATGTGGTGTGAAATTTATGCAATCGCAGAGAGCAAAATCATTGTTAATGTTAATAAGATTAGGGGGAAAAATAGACGAAGATATAACTTAAAGAATACTCTTCATTAATAATTTCCCCCTATCCAAGGTTGATTATGACAGGTCAAGTAAGAACGTGTTACAAATATTTCAATCAATGACTTATAAATAAATAAAGTCTACGACTTCTTGCGCATATTTTTGACTGATCTGTATTGTAATTTGAATCGTTTAGGCTGTTGTTGATAACAATTTACTATAAAGGTTTATAAACTGAGAAATATTTGTTGAACCTTTATATGTAAATCAAATTTTTGTAGTAAAAACGTCGTCTAAATCTTTCAGAAATTATTATGAACATGGCATTAAATTTATAAGAAGAAATTTAAATTTAATTTAGAATTTTAAATTTACAAGGACGGTTTAATTTACGGCCAGTTTCAGTTATAGGAAAGTATTTCAATAAAGTCGAAAACGCAAGCCGGGAGGTTGAAAATGTGAATAGTATTTATGGTTTTGATACTGTAATTGTTTATTACGCACAATTTTGCCAGATTCTCTTCCAGTAATTTTGATATCACGTTCTCATCAAATCACTTTTATCATCACGTTCCGGAAGGCCCATTGTCGAAAATATATAGGAAAAGTGCTTGGCAAGAAGACACTTTTCTATAGTGTTTCGCCACTGTGACACTTTTCTATAGGAAAAAACATTTTTCTATAGAAGACAATTTTTTGCAGGAAAAAACACTTTTCTATAGGAAAAGACACTTTTCTGTAGTAAAAGACACTTTTCTGCAGGAAAATACACTTTTCTGCAGGAAAATACACTTTTCTGTAGGAAAAGACAATTTTCTATAGGAAAAGACGTTTTTTTTATAACAAAAGTGCTTGGTAAGACACTTTTTTATAAGAAAAGTGCTTGGGAAGACACATTTCTATAGGAAAAGTGCTAGGCAACACACTTTTCTATAGAAAAAGTGTTTGGCAAGACACTTTTCTTTAGGAAAAGTGCTTGGCAAGACACTTTTATATAGGAAAAGTGCTCGGCAAGACACTTTTCTATAGGAAAAGTGCTTGGCAAGACACCTTTCTAAAGGAAAAGTGCTTGGCAAGACCCCTTTCTATAGGAAAAATGTTTGGCAAGACACCTTTCTATAGGAAAAGTGCTTGGCAAGACACCTTTCTATAGGAAAAGTGCCTGGCAAGATGCTTTCATATAGGAAAAGTGCTTGGCAAGACACTTTTTTATAGGAAAAGTGCTTGGCAAGACACCTTTCTAAAGGAAAAGTGCTTGTCAAGATACTTTTCTATAGGAAAAGTGCTTGGCAAGACACCTTTCTATAGGAAAAGTGCGTCTTTTTTCCATGAAAAGTATTTTCGAAGCTATGATACTTTACTATATATTACTTTTCTATTATACTTTTGAAACATGTTTTCCACGATACTTTCCTGTATAAAAAATGACTTCAACGATACTTTTCCTATGTGAAAAGTGACTTCCAAGTTATTTTCCTATATAAAAAATGTTTTACGCGATGCTTTCCTTTATAAAAAATGTCTTCCAAAGTATCTTCCAAGATACTTTTCTATATAAAAAGTATCTTCCAAGATACTTTTCTATATGAAAAGTATCTTCCAAGATACTTTTAGATATGAAAAGTATCTTCTAAGATACTTTTAGATATGAAAAGTATCTTCCAAGATCTTGGACGATACTTTTCTATATGAAAAGTATCTTTTCTATATGAAAAGTATCATTTCTATATGAAAAGTATCTTTTCTATATGAAAAGTATCTTCCAAGACACTTTTCTATGTGAAAAATATCTTGGAAGATACTTTTCATATAGAAAGTATCTTCTATGAAAAGTATCTACATGAAAAGTATCTTCCAAGATACTTTTCTATATGAAACGTATCTTCCAAGATATTTTTCTATATGAAAAGTATCTTCCAAGATATTTTTCTATATGAAAAGTATATTCCGAGATACTTTTCATATAGAAAAGATACCAAGATACTTTTCTATATGAAAAGTATCTTCAAAGATACTTTTAGATATGAAAAGTTTCTTCCAAAGACATTTTTCTATATGAAAAGTATCTTCCAAGATACTTTCCTATATGAAAAGTAACTTCCAAGTTATTTTCCTAAATAAAAAATGTTTTACGCGATGCTTTCCTATATGAAAAATGTCTTCCAAGATACTTCTGTATATGAATAGTGTACTTCAGCGTACTTTTCTATATGAAAAGTATCTTACATGATACTTTTTTATATGCAAAGTATCTTCCAAGATACTTTTCTATTTGCAAAGTATCTTTCAAGATTTTCTATATAAAAAATTTTGGTTGTATGTTATATGTTAAATGTTGTTATTAGATATGAAAGTTACCTGTCAAGACATTTTTCTATGCAAAAAGTGGTTTCGAAGATAGATTAATTTTAATGCGAAAAGTGTGTTAGATTGCATATTTGTATTTGAAAGTTGACTTGAAAAATACTCTAAAAATGTTTCAGTAAACAGTCTTCCCCAGTATTTCAAATATTTAAGTTATTAATCATATTTAAACTCAGATATTTATTTGTATTCTACAAAAATAGTCCACTATTTTTAAACATAAAAATAAATATTTTGAATACAGCTGCGCATTGCATGTTATTTAACTCTAAAAAATGCCAACAACAGTTAGAATTCAACGTGACAATTTCAAAACAATCGTAAAGTAACTTAATGAATCATAAAGGTTTCAACAACTGGTAAAATAGTAAAATAGTGGTAAATATAACAGTTAATTTAAATTTCTTGAAGTGAACTAAGAATTGGTTTAACTACGAAATTTTTTCGGTATATAAATTGTAAGATTTAGATTTATCCCAACCATTACATTAAAATGTTACAAGAGGAGTTCGCCCAAAACAAAAAATTTACTAAATATGCTAACGAAAACACCAAACAGTAACCATAACAATGCCATTTTCCCAATCGATTGGGAGGCAGTAGCAATGTGTGAAGTCAAATGAAATCGAAAATACAAACATGAAATGAAATTGAAACGTTTGTGAATATGTAGAAATACCCACTGGAAATAATTGTTAGTTTCAATACAAAATCATCAGCACCGTAATAAGTTTTGTTTTTAGGGACGGGTATACATTTCATTGTACAAAGACTATTGCAATCAGAGGAACGTGTATAACTGAGTGCCTGCGTACATTCGTAAACATTCAACTAACAAATGTTACAAATGAAATGAAAAGGTGTTTTCATATACAGAACGAACTCGATAAACGTAAAATATATGCGAACGCAGTTGGACGCTATGCAGAAAGGCATAGGCACGTTTTCAACGTTTGTTTTTTTAAAATGAAACCATTGAGGTTTAGTTTAACATCCATGGTTGAAAGTTTAAAGGAATTATTTTTATAAATTTTACCTATACAGGGATAGAAGCTCGAAGTGTTACCAACCTGTACGTATGAAAAAACTGTGTTCGTGTATCTGTCCATCATACCTTACAATGATACAACAAAGCATAGTTCAGTTGACAAGATAATGGCAATGTGTCTGCACATAGCACGGGGCGCATATTAAAAAATGAACTACGATTGAAACCCTACAAAACACAAAAAGTGGGATATGTAACATTGGCATCTAAGCAGTCCACCTCGCAAAAGTATAGATGTTAAAAATCTTGCACGTTGGTGTCAGGTTTGACAATTTGGTGTTTTCTGACTAACAATTTAAAAAAAAAAAAAACGTTATTGTTTACTGTTGTAAAAAAATGAAATTGGAAACTTTTTCTTTAAAAAAAAAATTGGGCTGGTTGAGGGTATACAAATTAATCTAAACCAATGGCTGGTAGCGATTTTGTAGGGAATTACAAAGTAGAAACACTGCTTTCCATAACTTTTTTAACTCCGACGAAAATGAAATACTTTTGTAGTCTTATAAATAACAGGCTAGGGCGCTCCCAAAACTAGCCAACATAAAACACAAAAAAGTTTAAAAAATTTTTTATTTATTTTTCAACATAATCTCCTTTTAGCTGGGTACAGTTTTTCTAGCGATATTTAATAACTTCTATAGCCTGTTTATAGTAAGAACTCCTTAAAATAGCAATCAGCCGAAGACTCCACCTCTTAATTGTTGGCAAATCTTCTATCCCTCAGTCTTTTTTTCAAGTTTGGAAATAGAAAATAGTCCTAAGGGAGCTAAATCTGGCGAATAAGGCGCATAATGATGGGCAATTCGAACTCTAATTCATTAAGTTTGGTCATCGTATTATGGGATGTGTGAACTGGAGCATTGTCTTTATAAAAAAAACTTTTTGTCCCATAATTTCATCAACTGAAAGCTGCAATAAATTAGCATAATATTCGCCGTTGATAGTTTTTCCTTTCTGAAGATAATCGATGAAAATAATCCCACGCGCATTCCAAAAAACAGATGCCATGATCTTACCTGCAGTTGGAATCGTCTTCGCATTCTTTGGACACGATTCTCCCATTCTAGTCCACTGCTTTGGCTGTTCCTTGGTCTCAGGTATGAAGTGGTGGACCCATGTCTCATCTATGGTTATAAATCGACGCAAAATTCGGCTATATTGCGCTGAAACATCGCCAAACATTCTACTGAAAAAACTTCAAGACGCTGTTTTTGCCGTCCTCGCATTCTTTGGACACGATTCTCCCATTCCAGTCCGCTGCTTTGGCTGTTCCTTTGTCTCAGGTAGGAAGTGGTGGACCCATGTCTCATTCATGGTTGTAAATCGATGCAAAAATTCTGTTATATTGCGTTGAAACATCGCCAAACATTCTACTGAAAAAACTTCAAGACGCTGTCTTTGCTCTTTTGAAAGCAAGCGCGGCACCCATCTTGCGCACAGCTTTCTCATCTTTGAATCATCGGTCAATAAGCAATGTACAACACTTTTTGAAATGACTATCATTTCAGCTAGCTCACGCACTTTCTGCCAACAATCATCCAATACCATTTTATGGAGTTTCTTAATCGTGTCTGTTGTGGACACCTCAATTATTCGACCACTACGGTGTTCGTCTTGACAACTTATACGGCCTCGTTTAAACTCTTCTACCCAATATTTTACAGTCGTAAATCAAGGAGCAGACTCCCTCAGAATAGAATCTTGCTCGGCTTTAATATTGATTGGACTGAGAGAGCCCTTTCAAATGGAAATATTGAATTCCATAACGGTGACCAATTTTTTCCATGTTTACAAATTCACCGAGATCGTTTACTTTCTTTGGCTCAAATAAAAATAGAAAATAACGTAGTGCCTTGAAACTTTTAACAAAATAATTTTTTTCAAACTACTGGCACCATCTATACATCAGATCGGATAGATTACAAATGTTGACAAATTTACTGAAATCATTTTCTTTCTTTGGTTCAAATAAAAATACTAAATAGCGTGGCGCCTTGAAACTTAAAATATATGTTTTATAAGTTTGTCACTTTTTACTAAAATACTACTACTACTGACACCATCTATACGTCAGCTCGACTAGTTTTGGAAAAGTCCTTGTAACAGACTGATGCTTATCCAAAAATTAATGCGCTGGCATTAGCCGTTTGATTGCTAGAGCCGCATGAAGTTCGTAATATTTCGAGCGAAACTGCTTTCGTGTTCAGCAAATAGAGTGGTAGATATTTTATAAGAATAGTATTTTGATAACTTCCATAAATACTGAATGAGCATATTTTCTGCTTCTTGGGAAGCTCTTTTCAACTACATCAAAGGGACGGATGAAATTAAGGCGTTATGACCGGCAATCGTTGTGGGAATAGTAAACGTTTTTAGTATTTTATTTGCGTTTATGTTGCAGAAACTTAAAATTATTTAACAAATAGTTAATATTGTTGCTTGTTAATAACTTAAATTTATTAACACGTTGTATTTTAATTTGACGATCGTTTTTTTTTCAACTATTTATGACTGCTAGATGAAATCCAGTATAAGTTGCATCTTTAGAAGTGAAAATGATCACATTTGACCACAGTTTATCCCTAAGAAAAAATAAATTGTCGTCTGCTATAACCGTCAGTACACTTCGAACTAGCGCTTTTCATTTTTTATTGTTTAAAATGTGCACGAAGGCTGTAGCTGCCTTTTGCCTACATATAGCCAAAGATCGGACGGCTACAGCCGTCATTTGCGGCAACGTCTTAATTATGTAAATTCTGATTAAAAGTAAAGAATTCCATGAAAAACTATCTAAAGAGTTTTCATTGCTTTAGTTGATCTGGTGAAAATGCAGTGAAAAGGAGACAAACCCATGTTGAATTCATCGATGTAGCTGCCTTTTGCCTACATATCGCCAAAGATCGGACGGCTATAGCCGTCATTTGCGGCAATGTGTTAATTATGTAAATTCTGATTAAATGTAAAGAATTCCATGGGAAATTATCTAAAGAGTTTTCATTGTTTTAGAAGATCTGGTGAAAATGCTGTGAAAAGGAAACAAAGTCATGTTGAATTCATCAATGATTATCCAACAACCACCACTTTTAGACCACGATAAGCGGATTTTTTTTAACTTCCCTGGATGCTATTTTTTTACTGGGTAGTCAATTTTTGTTGCGTTCATCGACAGCGCCTCGTATTTCACAGCTAAAGGCACAGAGACGTTACCAATTTTATGCCCTATCACAAGTTTGCTTGTTTGTTTGTTATTCACCGCAAAATACTTTTGCACTCGGATATGTAGGAAAAACAACAAAGCAAAGTATTTATATTTACCTACAACTGCACTTGTTGTTCTGCTTTTGTTTCGCGTTTTATTTCTTTCCGTTTTTTTCGCTCCCGCTAATATTCAAAGTCAAAGCCGCAGTAAAACAATAACAACAGAAGCTATACAATATATTTTGGAATGATTACTACTATACGAGTACGTATTGGCTAACTATGCTAAGTGTGCATTAGTTTAATAGTAAGTACATGCCTACTTACAATACGAGCAAAAAGTTACTGCCTTTCAACTGAATGCCTGTTGGCCATACTATAGCGGAGTGAAGTGGGAGGGCACTCCTAAACCGCTTGGCCGATTATTATGAAATTTCAGCCAGAAACAGTTGAGGTGTTGTCGCGCTTAAATCCTGAGATAGAATACAATTGGGGTAATAGGATCTGCATACTGGGCGGTCAAAAGTGGGATGACTTGGAAACAAAATTAATTATATTGCCAAAAGTGCATTTCTGCATTCAGTACTATGATAATTTTACGATTTTGTTGCTCTGCGGAAAAGGTGCCAAATAAAAAATAGGCAAAAAATATAGACAAAAATCATGGAGTAGTCGTAAATTCCAATTAAAGTAATACTTCCGTATATTAGGATGAAAAATATACAAAATGAAAAATTCTAATAAGTGAAGTAAACTGTCCTTGTAAATTACATATTTCTGTTATTAAGATACACAACATTTTTATAACATTGGTATTGGAAAGTTTTATAATGTATTTGTTATCGAATTATGGAGAAGATATGTCGTGATATTGTAATTTAATAAAATAAACTAAATTAAATTTAAAATCATCATAAATTATTAGTGCAGAATACTTTTGAAAAGACAATTGTGGTTGGAATAGAAATTCTAAGAAGCTGAATTGATGTATTCAGAATATTTAGTAACCGGTAATGAAATTTGTGTCAGGTGAACTGACTTACATATACGAGGTGTGTTCAAAAAATGGGGTGAATTTTAATTTTTTTCAAAAAAAATTTATTTATTCATCAATTTCTATTTTATCTCCTTCAAAGTAATCCGCCTCAGATATAATACATTTGTGGCAGCGTTTTTTCCTGTCCTCAAAGCAGTTTTGATATGCACTTTTTGATATGTCCTTAAGCTCTCCCAACAATTGGGTTTTTATCTCCTCAATCGTCCGAAAACGCCGTCCTTTCATGGGTTTCTTTAATCTTGGAAGCAGGAAAAAGTCGCAGGGGGGGCAAATCTGGTGAATACGGTGGCCGAGGCATGATAACGGTGTCGTTTTTGGCCAAATAATCTCTCACAAGCAAAGATGAGTGAGCAGGTGCATTATAATGGTGCAAAAACCATGATTTTTGTTTCCATAATTCCGGGCGTTTTTTTCGTATTGCTTCACGCCAACGACACATAACTTCAAGGTAATACTCCTTATTTACTGTACGACTTTGTGGTAAAAACTCCTGATACACTACGCCATGGAAATCGAAGAAAACAGTGGACAAGACCCTGACATTTGATCGAACTTAGCGTGTTTTTTTTGGGCTTGGCTCTCTTGGACTCTTCCATTGGGACGATTCAGTTTTGGTTTTTATGTCAAAACCATATACTTATGATTCGTCACCAGTGATGACCCTTTTAAGCAAATCTGGATCATGGTTGACGTCATTCAACAATTCCTGAGCGATTCTCATACGACGTTGTTTTTGGTCAAAATTCAGCAATTTTGGAACGAACTTCGCTGCCACACGCTTCATGCCCAAAATTTCCGAAAAGATTGCATGGCATGAGCCAACCGATATGCCGACATCCTCAGCAACTTCTCTAATTGTGATTCGACGATTCTGCGTAACAATTTTCTTCACTTTCTCAACATTTTCATCGGTTGTTGATGTGCTCGGGCGTCCAGAGCGAGCGTCGTCATTCACATCTTCCCGACCTTTTGTGAAAAGCTTGTACCACTTGTAAACATTTTGTTTACTCAGAGTACTCTCATCGTATGGCCACTGTCAACATTTCAAGTGTTTTTGAGCACTTAGTTCTAATTTTTACACAAAATTTGATGCAACTTCTTTGATCCATTTTTTCGATAGCAGAAAATCGCCGAACACGCAAAACACTTGTCTTATTTATGCCTCTCACAAACAAACTAAACATGCTATATAGATAAAACCGTCAACATATCTTCGAGACTGTACCAACATAAACAAAAAATAATAATCGAAAGTCGTATATAGGTGAACCGCGAAATTTGAACATTCGGGAACTAAGTTTATGTTAAGTAACACTATTAAGTATGCAAATTTGTCCATATAATGCGTGCATTATTTAAACATGTCTTCTCTCCCCATATTCGACGGACCCATCTGGCAACGCCATAACTTTTGACAGAGATGTCAGATCGCTTAATGACATACCGCGTTTGAAGCGTCAGTCCAAGCAGATTTTTACCATGGAACAATACACGCCACGCGAGCGCTCTGAAATAGTTGAAATTTACATTCAACAGAAGAAGTCAATTGTGAAAACTCAACGTGCTTTTAAAATATTAAAAAATGTGAGAAGTGCGCCTTCTAAGAACACCATTAAGCGTTTATACGAAAAATTTTCGACTGGTGAGGCTCTTTCTAATCCGAAGAGGCCAAGTAAAAGTCGACCAAGGCGATCGGCCGAGAATATCGCTGCCGTACGAGCCAGTGTTGAGAGGTCCCCAAGAACATCCCAAAAACGCCGTTCTCAGCAGTTGGGCATGGCTCGGTCCACTTTACAACGGATTATTCGCGTTGATTTGCATTTGTTCCCGTACAAAATTCAATTGACGCAAAGATTGTTGCCTGCGGACAAGCCTCGTCGATTGGAATGGGCCCAACGAGTCATCGAAATGGCCGATGAGGACGAGCAATTTTGGAACAAAATTATCATGTCCGATGAAGCCCATTTCACATTGAATGGGACCGTAAATAAGCAAAATTGCCGTATTTACGCCACTGAAAATCCTCAGGAGATTCAAGAATTGCCTCTTCATGACGAAAAAGTCACAGTTTGGTGCGGCGTTAGTGCGAAAACGGTCATTGGGCCGTTTTTCTTCCAAAACGAAAATGGCCATGCTGTTACCATCAACCAGGAGCGTTATCGCGACATGATGACCAATTTTGTGATGCCAATTATTCGTCGAAAGCGTATGAGGCAGTTCTGGTTTCAACAAGACGGCGCTCCACCGCACACAAGTCGCATAACAATCGATTTTCTGAAGAATTTGTTTCCGGGCCGTTTGATGTCGAAAAGTGGTGATTTGGACTGGCCACCGCGTTCGCCCGATTTGACGCCCGCTGACTTCTTCTTGTGGGGACATTTGAAGTCAAAGGTTTACGTTAACAAGCCAAGGACCGTAGAAGAGCTCAAGGACAACATTCGTGAAGAAATAGCCGCTATTCCGGCCGAAATGTTGGCGAAAACGATGGAAAATGCTGCAAAAAGGGCACAATACGCCATCAACGCCAGAGGCGGCCATTTGAGAGATATCATATTCAAAAATTGATGTAAACAAATCTACTTGGAACAAATTAAATGAATAAGATTGCCAACCGCCAAATTTTTATTTTTTCTTTGATTTTTTTTTAAAAAACATGGGTCCGTCGAATATTGGCAACCCTGTATACTGCACCTATATTAATTTCCCTTATTGTACAGTAAACTATATTGTACTCTATGCTAAAGGTGGCTACATCGAATAACATATTTTTCTTAAAATTTGAAATATTTTTACAATGAACTGATGAAGATTTTAAATAACAGAAATAGTTATATTATTATTGAGCTCATCTGACATAATGAATCTAACTTCTAAAGAACTGTATTAGTCTTATAATATATGTTAACTTAACAAAACTATTCTAAAATCTGTATACTGCATCTACTCTAATTTCCCTCATTGTACACTAAACTATATTGTATCTTAACTCCCAGTATCTTAAATCCCAGCATCTTAACCCCTGATACATTTAATTCACAACATCAGCCTATGCTAATTACTGTTGTGTTGTTGTTGTTTGGTTCAAAACAAACAAAGGGATTAAATTAATCCGTTTATTGCTCTTGAATTGCATTCACGAAGTCAATGCATGCTTTTACATACTCGTATACACAAGAAGATAGACTTCACTTAAATCAGCAACATTTGTAGCTTAGTGAAATTTTAGCAATTTCAAAGGAGTTTCTTCTTTTCAGCATCTTTGAGTAGTCAACACAAAAACCTTGCTAAGTATTTTAATAATATTGCTGTAATATTGAAATAAAAAGTTCCTGTTATTATCAATATTATAGGTATATAAAGAAAAATTCGGGTTTGTTCTACAGGGGATAGTATACTCGTACTTTATTCATAAACAGAAATCAAAAATATTGTTTTTAAAGTCCGATTTTCTACCTTAACAATACAGTTAAGGTAATTTGGAACACATTTTAATTTACAATTTCAACTTCTATTTATTATGCCAACATTTTATACAACCGAAAGATGTAAAGCGGTTCATATACCTGTACGTGGAACATAAAAGCCAATATTGGCACATTCCTCTCAGTGACTCTGATTCAAAGTTTATGTTTCAGTCATAATTTCTAATTGGCTTTATTAACTTTTAGTAATAAATTTTAAAAATATATTCATTAAAATAATAAAAATTTGCATGAATTGACATTTTTTTTTATTTGTACGAGTATATAAGGTCTGGTAAAAAAAATGTAATAATCGGTTTTTTTTCGCATTGTCTAATTATGGTCGGGTTACGGTACAAGACGTAAGAAAGATACGATTTCGTACCCAGAAAACTACTCAGTCAGGCAGTTTTGTGATTGCTTGACTCAATATTGTTTGAGGACACGTCAAAGAGGAAATACGCCATATTTTGCAGATTTTTTTTCGATAATGGCAACAACGCAAAGTAATCGGCTGAAAGAGTCAATAGCGTTTATGGTCGTAATACTGTAACGGCCAATCGTGCTGAATTTTGGTTTCGTGGATGCCGTTTCGAAAATTCTCATGTCAAAAATGCACTATGCCTGGAAAATGTTGATAAAATTATGGAAATCGTAAAGTCTGACCATCATGTAGGCACTGTTTCGATTGCCCAGGGGTCAAAACAACCACTTGGAAACACGAAGTCTGGGTTGACTCAAAAATCTGGAGTATGAACCGAATTTCCATCTGCGAATCGCTAATGCGGATGATAAGTGATGATGAAAAGCGGCTCATTTACGACAACATCATCCGAAAACAATTGAATCACGATGACCCGGCATAAACGGTGGTCAAATCAGTGTTCACGCTTACGAAGGTTTTACTATCTATTCGGTGGAATAAACAGGGAATATACTTGTCTACTATTAGCTGCTTTCCTACGGCCAAACTCTTAATTCAAACCTGTTCAATCAATTTCTGGCGATATTGTTGTTTTTGAATGTCCACCTCTATGTCAGTTTTTGATGCTACCAGTAGCATAATAACGTCTAGTGGTCCAATTCACAAATATCTTGTTCGCTTGTAAATGTCATAGATCATTAACAATGGCTAACTGTGATTTTTCAACCAAATACAAAGCAATAACACGCTGTTGCGTTTAAATTCCATTTGAATAATTCGTATTAAATGCGTCATAAAATTCTACTTATCCGCAAGCTTGTGAACATCATACAGACTGACGCTAGTCAAGAAATGAGCGCGCTGTCATCAGCCATTTTTAAATAAATACAAAATTGCTACCATATAAATTACAATGTTTCAATTTCATATTTTCGGATCAACTTTTGTTTAAAAGTAATTTACATTCGGATTATAAATATAGCACATTTGTAGATTAATAAAATGATAAAATATTTAAAAGCTTTTTGCTAAAAGGTTTCACTGAAAGTTATGTTTGTTTTTTTTTTTTTTGCTTAACAAGGGACCCCTTCTCTGAACTTTCACGATCTCATTAATTGTGTTTCTATTAAAGAAATTTGTATGTATACGAGATATTTAACCGATTTATAACACTCACTCGTTTTTGCAAAATTTTGAATATAATTTGAAAGGAGCAATCACCCAATTCCTTGGCCAATATGAAAGGAATTGTATTCAATCAGGACAACGCCAGGCTGCACACATCGATAATGATTTCGGAAGCTTGATTGGGAAGTTCTTATAAAAAATTCATCTCAAGAGAAGCTTTTGAAAATCTGCTGTAGCGACAAAGGTTTCTACCAGAGAAGCACCATGGAATTACCTTTAAAATGGCAACAAGTTATCAAACAAAATGGTACGTATTTGTAACTATGCTAAATAAAGCCTTCAACGCCATGGAAAAATAGATAAATTTCTTTTTGCTACACCTTAAATATCTACGATACTATTTCCGAAATTTCTGGAAAGTTATAATACTTTAAATAGTTCCAGTACTAGAATAATATAGTTTGGGTTCATATGTTTCAAGCTAAATTAGAACCCAGACTCTATTCTCGAATTTGAGGGGGTGGCCTTTCCCGTTTTACATTTGGAATATACGAGTATGTTCTTCATATTAATAGCACATGTGACAAATAACATCATTTTCTGCAAAGAAGTTGCATCACTCTTTTATTTTCATTTTTTTTTCTGTAATTATTATAAGCTTTATGTTTATGTACAATTTGCTTTAATAACTATTATTTTATATTTTCAGACATCTACATCCAATTTTCATACTGGTAAGTAAGATGTAAATTACAAAGTAAATGCCTGATAAATAGAGAAATATCTTTGTTGGATGTCCTTGCAAACTCTGTATGATGTTTTCATTTATTGTGTATAAAAGTTCGGCAATAATATTATACATTTTTCTTATTACCGTTTTATCTTCCACTCAAATTAGTTAATTATTCGTAATTAGTATACTCAAAAAGCGAATTTCTGAGAAGTTCTTAAATTCGTTCATTAATTTGCAGAATAAGTTCGTTAATATAATAAATAGTTTCATATATTCAATGAACTGCTTACAGTTTTCATACGAATTGGTTACTGCGAAGGGTTTACAGGGTTAATATAAAACTTTTGCATCAAAACGGTAAAGTCTTCATTAACAGCAAATGCATTCTTTAAACAAAGTTCAGTTTGGTAATTTTTTCTTTGTGAAGAACGAAATTTTCTGTGCGTGGGGCACTTAATATCTTGAACTACAAACTAAAAAAAAGTTAATACATGACGGTTTATATGGCAAAAAATGTGAATGTAAATGTTGTATGTCAGTAAATAGGAAAGCATTTTTCACTTAAAACGGATAGAAAATCTTAAAAAATATCAATGCAGACACCTTCCAATAATCGAAGGACGATATCTCTTAAAAAGATAGCTGGTCCGGACTATCTATTGACGTTTCCAAACTTTTCGAGAGCTTAGCTGTTCTGTCACAGCAAAAATGCGTTTCTATAAAATGTAAAATAGTTTTGCATACTGAATAACCACATTGCCAAAATGCTTTGCAAATATGAGCTACTTTTGGACAACAATAATTGGCATCAATAATCTATTAACACTCTTGGAAATAACAAAAAGACAAAATTTACATATCATTTTAGGCAGTTCTATCTAAAATGAGGTGGTATCGGTATAGTCTACGTTATACACGTGAAATATGTGATACCTACGTTATTATAAATTAAGTATGCAAATGACTGTCAAGCCTACATCAATGAGCAGTTGAAATAAAAGAAATTAATATTCCAAATTTTGCAAAAAAGAGTGAATGTTATAAATCAGTTAAATATTTCGTATACATACAAATTTCTGTAATAGGAACACAATTAATGAGATCGTGAAAGTTTAAAGAAGGGATCTCTTTTTAGGCAAAAAACAAACATAACTTTCAGTGAAACTTTTTAGCAAAAGGTTTTTAAATCACTTCACTTTATCGTTTTATTAATCTACAATTGTGCTATATTTATAAGCCGAATTTAAATTATGTAGGAACAAAAGTTGGCATTCGAAAATATGAAATTGAAACATTATAATTTATAGCAATGTAGCAATTTGGCATTTATTTAAAAATGGCTGATGATAGCGCGCTCATCTCTTCACTAGCGTCAGTCTGTATGATTTTTACAAGCTTACGAAAGCGTAGCGTTTTATGTCACATTTAATAAAAATTATTCAAACTAAATTTAAACAGCGTGTTATTGCTTTGTATTTGGTTGAAAAATCACTATTAGCCATTGTTAATGAACTACGACATTTACGAGCGAACAAGATATTTGTAAATCGGATTACACTTTCTAGAGCTACTAGTAGCATTAAAAACCGCCATAGAGGGGCATTCAAAAATAGCAATATCGCCAAAAATTGCTCGTAAAGTGTAGGCCCGAATTCAACGTAATCCATGACAAACTGTGACCTTAATCTGCCGTGAAAATATTTGTAATGATACTTTGTTATGTTGGTCGGGTAAACAAATATCAAACAGACTCTTAACTTAAGTTTAACCATGTTCATCCGTCTGTTAGCGTGTCTGTAGAAATCATGATTTAGATATCACCGTTTGATGCAGGAGGCTGGAATTTGTCACAAAAATATCTTATATTGAAGGGCAGATTAGGTTCGAAATTGGACAAATTCAGACGATATGCCAATTTGCTCAAATCCTCTTCTTTCTCTTCTCTTCCCCTTTTTCTCTTGTTCTAGCCGGCATAACCGGAAAATAACTCGAAATCCGGAATTTGAACTTTTTATCACTCTATTTATAATATGGTATCCATATAATTTTGTTCCATTATGGCGAATTAAGAATTTCATATTAAAAACAGATTTTCAGAAAATCGTTCAATTTGCTTAGGAGCTACCAGAAATGTAGTCGATATAGTCTATTTACTATCTGGCGAATTAGTAGACTTGAACAGCTTTTAGAAAGTTTAATAAAGATTTACGACAGCTATCGGTGTACTAGCTAGAGGGAGACGGACATCGCTCAGTCACCTTAATGCAATTAACCACATTTAGCCAAAAGATACTTTGATACCAGTTATTGGTTACTTGTTTATATGTGCGCACAAATTAGTATGGTAAGGTTAAATCAGTCAATTTTAACCACACATTAAATATACTCTCTAAATGAGTGACTCCACTTCCATACCATTTTCATGGTTCATTTTAAGCAAGTTGAAGTTAATCACAGGGAAGTAGTAATTTTTCGCTACTGCGTTTTCCACCCATTAATTAGAACGAACATAAGATGGGAAAAATTTAACCATCCATCTTTTGTATTGTTGTTGAAGTATGGGTAGTGTTCTGCCGAATGGTTGTCTGTGTTCTTACTTTGCGCTGCACTTAATATCTTTCTGATGGGATTTTATACATAATTTCATAATTAGAAATATATTAGTGGCCTATGTAACAGCTGGTAAATAGTTCATTTTTTCAGTTGTTTAATTTCTCGGCTAGGTTTCACTTAATCCAATGTTAGAAATGCCTTTAAACTCACCGGATGGAAAAATTTCTCCAATATACAAATCATTTCATTTGTTTTTATATCAAATTGCTCTAGCTTCTTCGTAATTACCGTATTTCCATGTCATTCACTTGGAATCAATGTAGTTTCTGCAATAGTACAACTAGTGTACGATAGGGGGCGCTAGGATTAACTGACATAAAAGTTCATTATATTAAAGAAATTACATTCAGCTTGAGTGAAAAATGTGTTTTCTTTGCAATCTACACACTTTAACACTTTACTCCTGTTCCGATTAATATCGCATTTTAATAAATGAAATGTATTCGTTGCAGAATGTTGATATTTGAACCCAACTCATGCATAACATTTAATTTTAAAATTTCATAACAATATTTTTTAAGCATATTCCATACACTTTGCTAATTTCCAAAGTATTGGATGATCGGCGGCTAAAGTTGCTTGAGCTAGCTGAAATGATAGGTATTTCAAAAAGTGCTATGCATCGTATATTGACCGAAGATTTGAAGATGAGAAAGCTGTGCGCAGGATGGGTGCCGCGCTTGTTTTCAATAGAGCAAAAGCGGCATCGTGAAGATGTTTCTACATAGTGTTTGGTGATGTTTCACCACAATAAAGCCGAATTTATACGTCGATTTATAACCATGGATGGGGCATGGCTCCACCTCTTCAAAGGCGCAAGGTGCGCTGAGACAAAGGAACATTGAAAGCTGTGGACTGAAATAGGAGAATCGTGCCCAAAGAAGGCGAAGACGGCTCCATCTGCAGGCAAGATCATGGCGTCTGTTTTTTGGGACGCTCGTGGGATTATTTTTATTGATTGTCTTCAGAAATGAAAAACCATCAACGACGAAAGTTATGGTTATTTATTGAAAAGTATTGAAAATAAATAAAGAAAATTGTTCCCAACTTTTTTGTATCTCCTTTGTTAGATCGGCAAGTTTTGGGACCGCCCTATTATGTCCTTTAACATATATGTCCTTTTATTTCAGAAAAGCAAAAAATACCGTCGGAAGCAAACAGAATATTGGTGACATGCATGAAATATATATGCTAAAATTACTTTACATTCTGAAAATTTCACACTCAAAGGCTACAGCTATATCAGTCGGTTAAATGGGATTATTTGAGTATGTAATCAAATCCATTATCGAGTACGGCTGGCACATTTCTGTTTAAAAATTTTCAGAGAAGCTAAAAGAACCGTAGATAACCTTTAAAATCCATATGAAATGGTTTAAAATCGATTGTCAACAAATGACGAAGCATTGAAAGAAAAAGAACCTTAATTTCTAAGTCGCAAAGGCGTAAATTACTACCAGGGTAGCGCTAGGTCTCACACATCTTTGCAGACGCGGCAAAATATATTAGAGATTGGAAGGGAGATGTCTACACTTCCATCTTATAGTCCTGATCAGGCGCTATCGGATTCTCGTTTATTCCGGATTTTGGAAATTTTTTTGAGTGGAAAATTCTTTAATATAGGTGAGGATCTAAGAGGCGAATTGTTTCCGTGTTTTGCCAGGAAGGATAAGTAGTTCTTCCCATCTGGCATCAAAAACTTGGTTGGTATAGATGATTGATATAATTCCATTGTAAGCTCATTAGCAGATTTCTACAAGCAACTGTGAATATTATTGGTTATCTGTGTACTAATAGTCTATCCGGTAGAAATATTGTTTGTTTCATGACCAACCAGGTACGTCTAATTCGCGCTGAAAACAAACAATAGCTTTGTTATAAATATCAATATCTAAAATAATACTTAACTGGCCACTGAGTATGCGATGATATAACACATAATATTGTCGCTCTTGACCCATTTTAAAATAGCGGCTTGTCAGCTTTGCTATCATTTCCCCCTTTTCTTTTGTATAATTCTTCTGACTACAGCAGCTAATAGTAACGGTTTTAACTCCATATGCCCAAGCGCATCTCTCACGAAATTCATTAATTATGGAGCGAACATTGAAACAAAGTTCTAACCGACATGCAAGGTAAATTAACCAAATGTAGTTCTCTTAGACCGTCTTTTCGTATTTACTTTTCAGCTTATATAACATGTTTGGTAGTAACATAATAAAGTACATTAAGATGGCAAAGAACAGTAACGTTCAACTTTTGTAAGGCACCGCATTTAATTTGAATCATATTAAACTTCAAGAAGTAGAAACTGATACGAAATGTGGCAGCTGAATTATAGTCTGTCCAGATGTGTTGCACGAAATGTAGCATTTGGATGATTGACTAATTAATTTTGATAAAATCACTGCAATATATATGTGAGAATCACTCATTAAACCGGAACGTAAATTCACTTAAATTAGAATGATTTTTATGGAGTGTGTCCTTAGTGGCAAATTGGAGAACTCCATCAACAAAATTCATTCCAAACACCAACATATGCGCACTCCAACCGAGCGACATACATAGGAATCGTTAAATACATTTGAAAAATTTTGTATTCAGAAAATGAGCACGAAGCAGTCACTTTTTCCGGATGCAATGTCTTTTTCACAATCACTTCTGAGTTTTTCGTGCCCAATTTGCCACAATTTTGCCGGTTGATGTAACCACCAAGGCAGAAATGAGCTTCATCGCTGAAGAACATTTCAATCGATTGAAAGTCCACGTTTGAACCACAACTTTTGTAGTAAGTTTTAACTATTTATATTTTAACTATATTTAATTATATTTACGCGTTCTTTGGTTGTTAAACAAACGATCCACATTCGTAAATGGCAAACCTATCATTAAATAAATAACACTTCAGATGACAGGTATTTAACAGCTAATAGCCTTGCCACAGTGGCGGGTTTGAAACCACTAAGTGTATAGCCCTTATGTGGGATTAGTTTGATTGGCGAAACTTTTTCCAGAGCGCACTTCATCCGAACCACATAGAAACCATTAACATTTTCTGAAATTTTTCATGTACAAAAAAAGTTGTGGGAAAAACGGCTTAAATATTATTAAACTATGGAATAACAGGTAGTATTTAGCACTATTCCGATTTGTGAAACTCTCTCGGCACTGATCGTAAACGATATCTGTTGTTGAAATTTTTACCTAATTATAGTGATTACGCTATAAAACTTGTGTCTAAACTTCAATATTTTAGCCATAATTTTAAGATTACATACATATTTGAATTTACCATTGAATTTATTTTAAAATTAACATTTTTTTATACATTAAAATGTACTTTTGTAAGAATATTAATGTGAATGAACTCAAATTTTTGCGTCTGAAGTGTTACATAACTCCATTGAGTGAAAATATGTCTACTAAATGTAACTGAATTCTGAATTGTAACATATGAAATTAACTGTTGTCGAAAGTGTTGTAATGAGAAAAAATCACTTGCAAATCAGATCTCAACTGGTAAGCACAACTCGTTGCCTGAATAAATCTCCTTTGAATTGGCACTAATTCTAATTCTCATCCTTTATTTATCGCTACATGTAATTTCTGCACTATCAATATGATTAGATATAATTTCACATGACTGTGAGATTATATGATCTAAATTACAAGTTCCAATTTTCAATTCTCTGGTAGAAATCAACTGTGAAATTGGTCCTCTTAAAGATCATCGCTATTGGATAATTGGCAATACAGTCCAACATTTACATTCCACAACTACAACGAGAGAGGTATCAAATTGATTAGAGGATTCCCCGCTACTCCCACTGCTATCATATCAATCATCTCTATCAATCTATCACCACCTCTGTACAACTTGTGTAAAATATTCTGCGCACTGTTTCCTACCAGCTGCCTAAATTTTGTTTAAATATCTTTTACAGATTGAAAGAGATTCATGATTCATGATGAGCTCCATAAATCAAAAAGCGGTTTGTATCTTTGCTAGTTAAAATGTGAATTAAACGCTTACACATGAAAATATAGCTCCTAATTAATTGCGATAACTGAAAATATACGCAATTAAAGAAGCGTTCCTACGTCTGATTGTTTTGCTCCTCTTGCTTTCCATTAGTGGCACGTTAAGTCGGCAGTATATGCGGCTGTTGTTATCTTCTTGGAGTATGCATATCGCACCCTAAATACAAAAGGGGCACAACTCAAAAATTGTCAAAATCTACTTTTTCCCATAAACTGATTCACATTACACATCTCTAACTACTATAAAAATTTCCGTCTCATCACTATCTTCTTTAACCGGAAAAATGAGGTTATGTCTATTTTTATGTCAAGTGTGTTGCTTCTGCACGATCACGGTTTTTTGCCTCTACTGAATAATAGAGAATTTTGAGTTGTGCCCCATTTGTATTTAGGGTGCGATATGTATCTACAACTCTAAATACCAGTTCCATTTCTCTGAAACACACCGTTGCTCCTTTTCAACAACAGATCCAAAAATTTTGACTGCAAAAAAAAAAAAATCTCCAGATGGATATGAATACCGTTGCCAATATTACATAAAATTGACTTCATTGGATATCAAATACGGAAACTGCATGCCAGCTTACACAGATCTCAGCTTTCAAGCGATGGCACCTGGGCAAATTCTGAGTGAGCGCCGATACAACTATTTGTTGGACTGGGCGCCGTCATCAGTTATATGTTTTCAACGAAATCGCAAAAGATTAGAAAAAAATTGAACCTCCCAATTGCTGACGATCTCCGCAGACCCCTAATTTAAGCACGTGTACTTATAGAAAATGTGGCGTCATTTGACTGGCGGATATCTTTGACCTACAAGGTGGCGCAACATTTGTGCTACAATGACAAATTCAAATAACTTTTTTTTAATCAATGTATTTCATTTATTTATTTATTTTTTTATTCAATTTCAATTTCAATTCAATTTTATTTTATGTAACTAATTGGTTTTGAAGATGATAAGCCATAAATGACTCATTTACGCGATACCTAATCAAAAAATTATTCATTGCGGGATTATTGTGATATTATTCAATCAAATTCAAATTCAAATCAAATTCCAATTTCTTGACACAACCCCATAAAAAAGTCTGGTGCACTCAGGTCAGGTGACCTTAAGGGCCAGTGGAAAGTGGAGTTTCTGCTTATTAATTTGTTTGAGCTCCGTCAAAACCGGTCCGGCTGTGTGCGCAGTTGCTCCATCTTGGTGGAACCAAATGCTGTTGAAACGGATACATCATTGGCGCAGTTCTAAGTAAAAAAAACTCATTCAACATCTTTAAATAACGTTCCTTATTAGCACGATTTGTGCGCCACCCTGTATATAAATCTGACATTACTAGAGGAAGTGTGCACATGTGTACAGAAAAAAGTTATGCGATCAAAGAAGCATTTTATAGCTTCCCGGAGAAAACATACCATGGAAACCTTGAGCATGATATGGAAATTAAAACGGATTTAGAAGGTGATAGTAACTACAATCTCATTTTAGCACAAGGATATCCCTAATTTGAACATCGCTTGATCAAAATACAAGAAGTCAGGTTAATCACTTAGATAATGAAGGTAGACACGCTGCCATTACCATAAAAGTGAGCATGATTTATGATGCTGCCATAGACTCCAACCTCCAGTTATTAGCAGCAACCTATTCCAAATAAAGTCCACCAGTTACTTACATGCAACGGCCCTAAATCGGTGTTCCCTCTTAGGTATGAGAAACTGCGCTCAAGCAACCCGTGGCGATTTGGTAGCATAGCTTCTGAAGAAGGAAATGATGCAACCATTTATCCGATTCTAAAGTATGTTGTAAGGGAGTGCTATGAATAAAAGGTAAGACGTCTTTTGAAACGGATGAAACAGTTGTTGAAGGAAGGGCAGAACGAGGACAGAATAAGATAGATGGACAGAGTTGATGCTGCTTTTCCATATGAACGACAAACAAAGCGAAACGAATCAAATGAAATGTATGCTGTAGATATTGAGTTCGCTTTTTAACAAGTTCGTAATTCTATAGTCCGGTACACGGAAAACAGTTTGCTAATTTTAAATCAATGACTTGGATTGCCGAGCCAGAATAACAATATCACGGTTTACGAACAAAAAACAAATATCCGCCGTGGCCTGCCGGTTTGGCCAAATGCAATCAAGATCGATGATTAAAATCTAAACATTTGGTGTCTTCGATTGAAATAAAAAATTCAATTATTTGTACCAGTTATCACTCGATCAGTCTTTTCCTAATCGCACATAATACCCTGTTGATTGAATTATTTGAAAGATTAAACCCTATTCGGTACCACCTTATAGGGCTTCATCTATGAGATTTTAGTTCTGGCTAATCGACAAACGACAAACCTTTCAAAATGCTGCGAACCCTGTCCGAAGAAAAACAGGTCGTCAGATATTATCAATGCTTTTGCCAGGTCGATACAATGAAAATAGATGGAAATCATGCCTGTGGTGTGGTATACTAAGAAGCTGATATGTCCCTGAAGGATGATTTTGACCGTCTCGAATACTTCGTTGAAAACAAAAATGTTACTGACTTTAAACAGGAGGAGAGCCTTTCGATATTATTAACATTCATATGGAGATTTTAATGAAGAAAGCTTACTCCGTAGCATCATCTTGAACAGAAAACACTTTTTGATAACGTACGCTGATGATATGGAAGAGCTTTGCAGAAACGCGTAAAAGCATAGAATTAGCAAAATTGGATATGGTCCGTCGCATTACCGCTAACAGCACTACTTTTGGAGTGATGAATGGTTTTGTATTTCTTGGCTTTGCCGCCACTAACATAGATGATATCAGCTTAGAAAATAATTGAATAAATGACTAAATAAAATGAATAAATGAAACTAATCAGGCAAGTAATTTATTGTACGGTGCCAAATCCTGGATTATGATAAAAATTAAAAAAATAGTTCTAGAAATCTTCAAGAGACAAAAATTCTATATAATATATTTTGAATGATCACCATTTGCGAACAATACCGACTTCTATGAAACCTGAACTGTGTGACCTTTTTAACGACATGCAATATGAAGGAATTTCATTGATGAATCATATTGTTTCGATGGATGAAAATGCTACAACACGCAAAGTCGTCGATAATGAACTGAATAAATGGCACGGAATTTAACACACAAAAAATACGTGGGAATGTCAAACTTCTAAGAGGTTGCAGAAATTGCATGCAACTATTTGGAAAAGGAGACCAAGAAGCTAAAGAATTTAGAATTTATTTTTATATCCATGTTAGTGGCAAAAATCAAATCCACCCAAACGTCACATAAATAAATAAAAAAATTTTTTTATCAAGAGAAGTCTTCCTGTCTTACTTATGATCATGAAACAAAACATCTGTTTCGATTTCATTCGGAGAATAATTTTCGCCAGAAACTCGACATCGAATACTTGATTTTTCCCTTTTTACGGGAATTTCATAAAATATATAACAAAGCTGCGTTTGCTGATGGCCTGCCAGCAGCTGTTTAAAACTGGTGGCGATGAGCCGATAAACGGCCTGCGTCAGCTCCTAAATACGATTTGGGTCGAGGAAAACATGCCGGATGATTGGAATTTTACTGTACTGTGTTGTGTCCTGTGTTTGAAAAAGGCGATCCAAGTGTTTATAAAAACTATCGCGGTATCAGTCTTTTACCCACTGCTTATAAGTGTGGCTTTAGACCTGGTAAATCAACAACTGATCAAATATTCACACTGCGACAAATTCTGGAGAAGACACAAGAAAAACAGATCAACACGTACCATCTTTTCGTCCATTATAAAGCTGCTTTCGATAGCCCGATATGACAAAAACTGTACGTTCGATGTCCGAGTTTGGAATTCCTACGAAGATTATGCGTCTTTGTAGGATGACGCTGATTGACACGAAGTCTTCAGTAAAGCTAGGCAAAGATCTTAGCGAGCCTTTTTACACCAAACGAGGATTTAGTCAGGACGACAGTCAATCGTGCGACCTCTTCAACGTACTGTTGGAGATGATTATGAGAAAGCTGCAATTAACACGTCTGGTACCATCTTTAACAAAAACCATATGTTACTCGTATATGAATGAATCGGTACTGGTAGTTTTCGAGAGGAAAATACTCCGGAAAATGTATGGACCCATCATCGTTAACGGAGAGTATCGGCGTCGCATGAACAATGAGCTATATAAGCTATATTACGACATGGACGTGGTCAAACGCATTAATGTACAACGATTGCGTTAGCTGCGTCATGTTCTGTTCTGTTTTCGACAGCGAACTCGATGGACGGCGCAGAAGAAGACGACCAAAACTCCGTTGAAAGAACCATGCTTTTGAAATACTATCGAAACTTGGTGTGACGAATTGAAGGAGAAGCGCAGAAGATCGAAGCATTTGGAATTATTCCCTACGGGCGGTCTATAATAGATAAGGATGTCTATTCCAGTCGCCGCCTAAGAAGAATACAAAAATCTTCACTAAAAGCAGTTTCTTAGAAAAACGATAAGAAACATTGTTTTTACTTCAAGTTAATTTTTAATATAGAAAAGAATCTTTTAGAGGCAGTCTCAAAAACTATGTGCCAAAGACACGCTGATTTAATAGAAAGAGTAATTTGCCATCATTTGACTGAATTTATTATAAACAAAAATATTAGCCTTTATTGAAATTCCAAAAAAGAAGATACTCGTTTTTAAAGCAAATTCCATTTCATACAAATTTCCTCATGGAAGTCTGTTTTTCTTCTGGAAAAGTTTAACAGTTAGATGTTTTTTTAAAGATGTTGACTGGAGAGCCTAAAGTCGTATTAATATAATATATCAAAAAGTTTTCTTTTAAATGAATTTTTCTTCGGAAATAGCAATGACTTTATTTGGTATTTCTTTACATTTTTAAGGCGAACATTTTCCCCGTTTTTGCCATCAAACATATCAGCTTTTTATTGAAATTCAAAAAAAAAATACTCATTTTTAAAGCAAATTCCATTTTATACAAATTTCCTCATGAAAGTCAGTTTTTCTTCTGGAAAAGTTTAATAATTAGAGGTTTTTTTTAAGATTTTGACCGGAGAGCTCCATTAATACCACAACAATTTTTCATTTCAATAAATTTCTCTTCACAAATGGCAATGACTTTATTTTGTGCTTATTTGAAAACAAACGTTTTCCCCGTTTTTGTCATCAAACATATCAGCCTTTTCCTGAAATTCCAACAAAGTAATAGCTTTTAAAGCAAATTCCATTTCAGAAAAATTTCCTCACGGAAGGCAGTTTCTTTTTGGAAAAGTTTAATAGTTCGCACTTGTTTATTGGAGGGCCTAAAATCACATTAATACAATTTATGAAAAAGTTTTTATTTAAATGAATTTTTTTTTTTTTTGGAAATGGCAATGACTTTATTTGGTGTTTTTTTTAATTTTTAAAGCGAACGTTTAACTCGTTTTTGCCATCAAACACTTCCTGAAATTCAAAAAAAAAAATCGCTTTTAAAGCATTTCCTCCATTTCCTGAAAATATCCGTATGAAAGTCGGTTTTTCTTCTCGAAAAGTTTAATAGTTAGAGGTTTTTTAAAAGGTGTTGACTGAAGGGCTTCAAGTCACATTAACATCTCAAAAATCTTTCATTTAAACAAATTCATAATAGTCGAGGTCATCAGACGGTCATAAATCTATATAATCTATGTAGTTCCTATATGTTTATTAAGTAAAAATTCTTTCTGAAGTCTAAACATATTTCTAGTGCTGAAAAGAAGTTTGGATTCCACTACAACATCCTGGTAGCCCCAAAATCTGGTCTGGTCTGGTCATGCAGCCATGACAGCCCTGTGTGGTTTGAACAAGTTGTAAATTTTCTTCTATTCTGTATTATTCATATACTCTTGGCTAGTAAACTCATTTAAGGCAAAATACTTTTTTCCCATAAAAATGCGTTTAATTATCGGAAATTGAAATTTTTAATAACTTTTGTTTACTTTTTACACATAACCGTTTCCAACTATGCATTTTATGTGATAGAGGAAATTAACATTATTGCTTATTACACATTTGGAATTGTCTTGAGAATTTGTAAGGAAAGCCAAAGCTGATTTGCGCTGTGGTGCCATTCACTTTTTCCATTTTTTTCTTATTACGATACCCGACATCCAATCATATGCAAAAAAAAAAAAAAACGATAAACGTAAAGTCTTTCAATCTAAAATTACATGATGTAATATTTCTCTTTGTATCTTTAGCGAAGTGTTTGTCAACAATTTCAACGTTTTTTTTTCTATTTATTTACTACTTCCATGAATTGATTGGAAATAAACCTCATATATACAGACACAGGCGAGTATATTTTCTTAGCCATAATTGCCGGACAAGTTCTTATTACTGATTACTCAGTTATTTTGACCACTCATTCATTTCAATCATTCATTTATTCATTCAATCATTCATCCACCATCGCTTTTAAGTAGTTTTTGCTTTTATGGTTTGTTAGTATTTATTTCTCTTAGTTTTCCGAATACTCTGTAATGCCCCTTTCCCACTACCGTGGTCATTAATTGTATTTACTTTAAACGCCGCTTAACTGGCCTTTACTGCTGTTGATAATTGTTGTTTGAAACTAAAAGCTTGAGAACATTTCGTTCTGGTTGCTTTCGCACATTTTGATTCGCAATCAACGTTCAAATTTTGCCTAAATAAGGCAGCTGTTGGCCACTTTGAGTTATCTATCGGAAATCTAATAAAATTTAAAAAGTTATGCATTATGAATTTTGAGTGGCTTCAACGATTTTATTGGTTTTTCAATGATTGGATTATTTCACGAAAGAACATTTTTCGCATTTTAGTGAGATTAAATTGTAATTTACGTTATGTGGTTTGCGATGGTTATTTAACTTACCTTGAACTTAACTTTTTCTTTTTTTTTTAAAGTAAGTAAGAATAAAACAAAGTTAATAAAATTAAAATTATAAGAGTAAACAAATTTTTTTATGTGTTCAGCAATTGTGGCCTAATTGTTGTGAAATAAAATGTTTATCTTTCTTATATTTATTGCGATATATCGTAACATCAAGAATCTATTAGAATAATTAGAATATTTATTCATTACTAAACCCTTAAACCAACGGTTTGAAACCACAAAATTGTTTGTGAATCAAATTTTTCCTTTGTCACCAAAGCGTGCCAAATATAAAAGCTTTAAACGGAACTTCTTGAACATGCTATAAAATCGGATTTTGGTGATAGTGTAAAAATAATTATTAAAAATACATTTTGTAGCCAAATAGTTTGATTTTTTATGACCACCACAGTAGAAATTTGTCGTTACGTTTGTAACAATTAGAAATATCTATCTGAGATTCTATTGAGTATTCTTGATCGTATTATTCTTCGTTAAATATTCTACAGAGACACCCAAACGCTTGAGCTCACAAGCTAAAATATCACACCAAAATTTCATAGAAAATAAAGTTCGAAATTGGACAAAATCTTACAGGGACACAATAACTCTCTACAGAATTATGGGTTTTTATGCCTTCACGTGGAGGAATGACGTAATATCATAATACGGCCAAAAATGAATCCCAGATGCAAGCATTTATCTTTTAGCCAAATGCGTTTCAATGTGGCCAAAAATGAACCTCAGATGCAAGCATTTATCTTTTAGCCAAATGCGTTTCAAGACTTTTTAAGTCGATTGAGAGGTGATCCGTCTGTCTGGCTGGCTAATGAACACGACAGTCGTTGCAAATCTTTATGAATAAGATTTTCGGTGCAGCCCAATATTTTGCCAGATCGTAGCCTGCGTTTGTAAATGGCCTACAATTACCAACCATTTCTGGTGCTTCCTATATAAATTGATCAATTTTACAAAAATTAATTTTCTTCCTGTAACTCCCCATTCGTATTCTATAACAAACCAAATTTTTACCTCTTGCATTATTTCACAATTCCTACTAAAATTTTAAAAAATCACACCTTCAACCTCTTTTAGCGCCTTCATTACAAATTACCGATTTAACTTATTTGTTCTTAGTTTTATTCCTTACAAGCGATTTTATCAAATTTAGTTTAGTGTGGCTCACGTCGAGTTTGTCAATGTAGGGTCTCAGAATGAAAATAGAGCACTTTGCCATACCCATTCTGGTACATCTCATACAAATTGATCGATTTTTCGAAATTTAATCAATCCTCTTTAATTTCTAATTAGTCAGCTGTAGTAGTAGGTTTTTATTTATTACATTGTTTTATAATACTATATGTAAAACAAGAGGAAAATCGACCAGTTAAACACGCTCCTTCTGGCGCCTTTAAATGACCGATTTAGCTTAATTAATCTTACTTCCATATCCACATATCCAGTTGTACCAAATTCAATCATACAAATTGCGATCCTTCTCAGTGGTAGTCAACTATCTTCATATACAGCGTGGGACACGAATAGTGTTATAAACACAATGTCAATGTCAATGTAGACTGTTATTTAAAAATGTTGAAGAAGTTTTTCTACCCAAAACTGCGCCGAAGACGTGTCCATTTCAACAGTATTTGATTCCAGCAAGATGGAGTAACTGCACATATAGCCAAGCCGCTTGTGGCGGAGCTCCAACGAAAATTCCTAAGCAATTTAATATCCAGAAACTTCACTTTCCGTTGGCCCCTAAGGTTATCTGACTTGAATGCACCAGACTTTTTTATGGGGTTATGCCATGCAAGAGGTGTACAAAACGAAACCATGAAATTGTTCAAATGTCAAACAATGACACTTCGAATGCCGCCAAATTTAAATCTTGCGTTCTTGTTCAGATACCCTTTACATGTTCAATAAATTTAAGTCCCTTTGGTGTAATTAAAAAGAGCTTTCCAAAAAGAATAAAATATCACATAATATTTTTAAATTCTCCGCAATCCAATTTCATAGCATTCGTATTACAGAATGATCGACAAAAAACTGAGTTTAAAAATAACACCCCAAAAAAATGTTTCTAAATTTTTTCAAATACATTTTTTTGCATGTAACGTCTTGAAAATTAAGAGTTTGGCCATAAAATGTTATGAAATTTAATACACCTATGTAAGATGTTGTTTGAAATTGTTGTTCAAATGGAATATTATCCCTCTTCTATCCATATAGTGAATTACATTATCATTCATTACAATCCATTACAAAACTACTCCAAGACGAAAGAAATTCAGTAAGAAATAGAAATTAAAGAAATGACCTGATTAACTTCTTCATTCATTATACTAAAGCATATTCCCAAAGCTTTTATCGCTTACTGGGTTTGTGTTATTAAAATTAATTTCTTTGGTATTAATAATAAATAGAAAGTGTTTTTGAGAGATTCAGCGATAAGTTATTTTATGAATTGTAATCATCGCTATAACCAAGATTACCCCAAATGCCCACAAACTACATTACAGCGAAAAGAAAAGGTGTAAAAGGGACAGACAGGTGGTGGTAGTGGTGATGGTGGTGGCAGCAGCGAGAATGTAAATTCAATACTGAGGAATGGATGGATGACTAAGTGCAATCATAATATCGAAATTGATAAATATACAAGTGGCGAGATACGATGTGGCTATTTGCGGGCAACAGTTGTCGATTTGTACTTTTCCACGCTGACTACATTAGGAAAGCAAAAGAAGCCAATCAAAATAACAGCACATAGCTGGCAATCGTCAGTATGGAATAACTAATACGAATATTGCTTACTACCGCATAGATGTAATATCGAATGTATTATACATACATATATACATATACATACGTTGGGTGTACTTGTATATGTACAAATGTACATAAATCATAGAGTAGCACCTGAAACCATCATTCCGTTGTTGAGTTATATGAGCAGATTAACACGGGCGTGAAGGTAAATACAAAATAGATAACAAAAACAACATTCAATTTCATTAAAGAAATGTTCAATTTCAACGCATCCCCCCCAACTAGGCAGTCAGGTATTCCAATCACTGGAACAGTCGCGAAAGGCCGGCCTAATGGCAGACAGTGGAAGAAATGTTGCCATTATTAACAAGTACTCCTAAGCTTTTGTATAAGATTTGACCATATTAGGCGAAACTTCAAACTATATTCCAAACATATTTCTGTATCAAATTTAGACATTTCGCTCTTGCCAGAGAATATAAAATTCAAAATTTTTGACCCGGCAGATTATTTTTCTTTCCCTAGAAAAAAAAAATGAAGTAAGACAATCGATTTCGAAATAGGATGCACCGTTTTGCTTTTACGCCCTGACTTACGATTTTACTTGTTTTAAATAAATAACTGAATCTATAAAATTTTAACGGTATCACTATCTAATGCGAGAGATTTGGGTTCCGATTTTATATTATTAGGTGCGCAACTAAGTTCCCCGTTTTTCTTCTTTTTTTGTAAAAGTGCAATTTTATTATGAAAAGGTGCTTACAAATGATTCTTTGAAAGTATGGCCCATCGGGCTTGGCTATGTGAGGCCGAGCGTTGTCATGCTGAAGAGTTACTTTTTCGTGCCTCTCCACGTATTGTGGGCGTTTCTCGCAGAGCTTGGCTCAATCGCATTAATTGCAGTCGATGCTGATCCACATGGATGGTTTCGCTTAGTTTCAACAGCTCGTTATAAATAACACTGACTTGGTCCCACCAAATATTGAGCATAACCTTCGCAGCGTGAATATTCGGTCGAGGTGACGACGTACAAGGACGACCGGGCATCCCCTATTACTTTCTTTTCTTTGGATTGCTGTAATGAATCCATTTTTTATCACCCGTTACAATACGATAAAGAAACCCCTTCCTTTCTTACCGCTGAAGCGGAAAAACGACGCTCAACGTTTCTTGGCTTCAACTCATAAAGAACGAAAATTCCTTGCTTTTGAATCATTCCCAACCCATGCATTCCCTTGGAAATGGCTTGTCGGGTAACTCATAATACTGAAGCAAGCTCTACCTGTGTGTGACAGTGGATGAAATGATTCCCATCATGCAATGCCGTCATTCCAGTGTCTTGGAAGGTTTTTCGTCTTCCTTCACGCAAACGGTTGCCAACATCAAAATCACCGTTTTTAAAACGATGTAACCAATCCTGACACGTTGTTTCGTTTAAAGCAGCATCTCCGTAAACGTTTTGAAGCTCTCGATGATTGAAAGAATCATTCTTGATTGAGAGAAAAATCAATACTTCTGGTATGGGACGATTATTTGGCACAAAATCATACATATTCACACAACCAAAAGAATGCGACGTCTAAAGAAAAACACTATTGTGTCGAGGCGGTATGTTTAACAATATGCCTAAGGTTGGGTCATGACGTTTCAGGTTATGGCAGAATCGACTTACCATCACTTACAGCTGGCGCAATCTATTGGCAGACAGCGGGAACTAGTTGCGTACCTAATATAACCAAAGGTCGGCCTAATGACAGACAGCAGATAAAATGTTGCAATTATTAGCAAATGCACATAATCATTTGTTTAAGATAGGATATAGCAGCGGAACATAAAAAAATATATACCATATATATTGCAGTATAAAATTCAGCCATTTATACGCAATTGCAATTAAGAATACGAAATTTTCGACCCTTTTCTCAGACACATTTTTCACGGACAAAAGAATTAAGATGATAGACTTAATATCAGGAAAGAACCTTTTGCAACTTTCACTTACAACGATGTATACATAACATACTTAATTTTGGCTTATGAGTCCTTTTTGCTTATTTTGAATAAAGTATGGCCACAGCGAAAGGCTGGCCTAATGACAGGCAGTGAGTGAAATGGTTTACAATTATTCACAAGCATTTGTTGAAAATATAATCTTTATATAAATGAACTTCAGCAACAATTAAAAATGAAATTCGAAATTTTGCGGCTCAGTTCTCAAACCAACTGTTCGCTGGAGAAATGAGCTAAGTCAATACGTTTTAGAGCCGAATGCAACTTTTTGACCACATTTACTTATGATGGTGTATGTGTAGTATACGACACCATAGGTTATGACCCATTTGTACAGGGTGGTACACGAATCGTGATACTGTCATCTGCCAACTATCAATGGGGATCGTTCTTTGAAAATAGTGAAGAAGACGTATCCGTTTCAACAGTGTTTGGTTTCAGCAAGATGTCAGACCGGTTATGGCGGAGCTCCAGCAAAAGTTCCCAAAAAAATTAATATCCAGAAACTCCACTTTCTGCTGGTTACCTGACCTGGCTGCACCCGACTTTTTTATGGGGTCCGAACAAAATGAAATGAAACCAAGGAATTTAGCTGCATTAAAGCAGTCCTTTAAAACAATAATTGAGACGACCCCACAATGAATAATTTTCTGATTAGTTGTCACATATGGATGAATGAGCATGGAGGTCATTTACGATCTATCATCTTCAAAACCAATTAGGTAATAAAATATAATTTAATTTTGTATGTAATAAAAAAATATGAAATACATTGACTAAAAAAAAGTTATTTGAATTTCTTATTGTAGCCACCCTGTACATAGATTAAATAAGGAACGAAATCTGTAAAATGTTGACGATTTCATAACCTAACACGAAAGATTTGGTATCCGGGTTTATATAAATCAGTAAGGGTGTCTATAAGATAAATTTTCTAAATTGAATCGATATATTGGATTTCAAAATTTGGAATGTAATATTATGTTAAAGTTGTTGCGCTGATATCTGTTAAGACGATTTTATGAGTTCCATTAATTTTGATTTCGTTTTTTCCAGGATATAAGACATTGAAATGCGGATACTTGGAATCTATTTATTATGCTATTTATATTTATGTACCAGATATTTTAAACGATATATATTTAAAAACAACGGTTTTCGAATTTCAAAAAAAAATATAGTACACATTCGCTCTGGTACTAAGATATTTTTGATTTTTTTTTTATAATTGCAAAAAGGAAATGTTTAAATATTTTTAATGGAAATGTAAGGTACAGTAAAAAGAAATCCATTATTTTTTCCCCAATATATGGCTTTAGTTATCTACACCTCACGTTGTATAAGAGCGTTCGGGTTACGATAGATGGCGTGAGAAAGAAAATATTTCGTACACAATAAGCTTACTCAGACAGTTTTGTGATTGCTTGATATGCTATTGTTTGAGCGCGCAGCAAAAATGGACACCATCAAAGACAAAAGACGCCATATTTTAGATTTTCTTCGATAAAGGCGAAGGCGGCTAAAAAAGTAGAAGGCTATTTGTCCACCATGTAAATAGAATAATGAAAATCGCAAGTCCAATCGTCATGTGAGTGCTGTTTCAATTGCCGAGGAGCTAATCATTGCACAGAAACTAGCTTAATAAGGCAGGATACAAAAACAAATTTAATATATTAGTGCCACACGAGCTAACAGAAGAAAACATCATCCATCTACGAATCACCGCTAAATCGCAACAAAACCGATCCATTTCTGAAGCGTATGGTGACTGCCGATGAAATGTGGATCACTTACGACAACGTCAGGCGAACACGGTCGTGGTTGAATCATAATGAGCCAGCTCAAACGGTGGCGATACAAATATTAACGATTTCAAAAGTTTTGCTATACGTTTTGTAGAATTGGCAGGATATCATTTATTATAGGCTTCTCCCCTAGCTGTACTATGAACAATTAGACCATCTGAAGAAGACAATCGCCCTGATGCAACCAGCTTCAATAGGAGAGGAATTGTGTTCCATTAATACAACGTCAAGAAGGCGCACACTTTGGAAGCTTGGTAATGAAATTCTAATGCATACACCTTAGAGTCCAAAAACGATAGCAAGTGATTACTAATTGTTCCTCTCCATGGCGAATGATTATGCCGGAGAAAAATGTATCCAAGTAATGAAAATCGATTGACATAGTTTTTGCCAATAAGGACTAGGTTTTCTGTGAAGGATGCTTAATGGAATTGTCTTTAAAATTACCACAAATTATCGAACAAAACGGTGCATATTTATAGACCTGATTTTACGCCTTCAGATTTTTATTTGTTCGGAAGTCTGAAAATTCCTGCTTGAATGGAAAATCTTTCAATGCAGACGAGGACCTACAAACCAAAAATGGCAACCTTATAAAACACATGTCTTAAGTTTCACGGTGCAACGTTGTTTAGTCTTTTTATTTGAGTCATCAAAAATTAACGATCTCAGTGAATTTGTAAATATGGAAAAATGTGGTCACATTTATGTAATTCAATATTTCCATTTGAAAGGTTTCAGTCCAACCTATATTAAAGCCGAGCTAGATTCTACTCTGGGGGTGTCTGCTCCTTCGTTTACGACTGTAAAATATTGGCTGGCAGAATTTAAACGAGGCCGTACGAGCTGCCGAGACGACTGTAGTGGTTGACCAACTGAGGTGTCCTTACCAGACACGTTTAAGAAAATCTATAAAATGGTATTGGATGATCGTCGGCTGATCGTAACTGAAATTATAAGCATTTCAAAAAGTGCTTTACATCATATATTGACCGCAGATTTGAAGATGAGAAAGCTGTTCGCAAGATGGGTGCCGCGCTTGCTTTCAATGAAACAAAAACAGCGTGGTGTTTGGCAACGTTTCACCGCAATAAAACTGAATTTTTGCATCGATTTGTTACCATGGATGAGACATGGGTCCACCATTTCACACCTGAGACAAAGGAACAGTCAAAGCAGTGGACTGGAATGGGACAATCATGTTCAAAGAATGCGAAGACCGTTTTATCTGCAGTCAAAGTAATGGCGTCTGATTTTTAGGGTGCGCATAAGATTATTTTTATCGGTTATGTTCAGAAAGGAAATTATGAAATTATTATAGATGATGAAATTATGGAAAAAAGGCCACATTTGACGAAAAAGAAGTGTTGTTTCAACAAGACAATGCTCCAGTTCACACATCCACTATTGCGATGGACAAAATTAATGTATTACAATTCGAATTACTGCATCATGCACTTTGTTCGCCGAATTTAGCTCTCTCGGACTATTTTCTATTTCCAAACTTGAAAGAATGGCTCGATAATAAAAAGATTTGTCAACAATAAAGAGATGGAGTCTGTTGTTGATGGTTTCTTTAAGGAGTGTGATCGTTCTTACTATAAACAGGGTATAGAAGCTATTGAATACCGTTGGAAAAGTTTATCGAGCTAAAAGAAGATTATGTTGAAAAATAAAGAAAATGTTTTCCAACTTTTTTTGTGTCTTCTTTGTTAGGTCGGCTAGTTTTGGTACCGCTTTCTAGATTCAGTTTTTTCCTACTACATCGATTTTGCCCATTTGTGCCACCAGCTATTTAAAGTTTAGAAAACATCATATTAACACATCGGCATATAAGCGTATCACAAACTTCCCCTTATCATACTTACATCATTTTTCAGCAAAAATTGGTATTTTGTACTGTATCTGGAGTTACCACGTACACAATTAACTTTACAATAATATTGCTTTTAATTAACAAATTAATTTTAAAATTGTAAAAAAATTCTAAAATATCCATTCTTCTAGAAGTGGGTTCAGTCCCCGTGGGGACAAATTTCTCCCTATTGGGTCGACTTGATCGGATTTCGAACGTTTATGTGAAATAATGTGAGACATGTCCATTTAAAATGTCAACTTCAGGGTGCGACAGATGCGATCTCTATTGTGCTTTGCACAGACCATCAGACAAACGGAAGGATGTGATTAGGTTTCCATAGCATGAGGACAATATAAATTTTATGTGGTCTCGGATGAATATTTCTAGTTATTACAAATGGAATAGGAAAGCCAGTATACCAACGTGCTTGCGCGGAAAATCACTTTTTCGTGTGGACTGTGGGCCGGCGGCTTCACCAGTTCGTACTTCTTTAAAAACGATGATGACGTGACTATTATCCCCAACGAAGAGCGATGCCAATCAATGGTAACCGATTTCTTTTGCCCAAAATTTAATGGAATGCATATGAAAGGCATCTGGTTACAACAGGATGACGCTACGTGCAAAACAGCTAAAGCTAAAGGCTAAAGCCGTTTTGATAGCACGAATATCTCATGTGGGTGTAATGTGAAATGGCCACGAATATAGCGCGATTTGACCCCAATATACCTTTTCTTGTGAAGTTTCCATATGTCGCAAGTCTATGCTTATAAACCACAAACAGCGGGTGACCACAAAATCAACACAACCCCTGCCACCGCTCAAATTCTGACTGATCGAATGTGAACCACCCAACGAAGTCGAGCCATTTGAACGATGTCATATTCCACACACGAGTATGATTTCATTGATAAACCTTTCTCATGAAACTAAAATTAACTCGTTCCTATTGAAAAATCTTATAAATCAAAGTAAAATTTATAAAAAAATATATATAAGTTTTTCTGAATTTGCCAAAGAATGCCAAACGTCAAACGGCATTCGGTCTCAAAAAGAAATAAAACCGAAAACAAGAAAATTGTAGAAGATACTCGTATCATCCATTATGCTGAAATTATTTGTAGATTTGAAATGTCCAATGAAACTTATATACGAGCGATATTATTGAATGCAATAATTCAATTACTCAAGTCGAATGTGAAATTTTACTGGTCCAATTTCGACATGCAATGCAAACCTTTCTCCCATTGTGCGACACCAAATACTACTCTCCACAAAGTGAGTGGACAGTAGTGGCTGAATGGCCATTAACTAGCTGCGCTAGAGGCTGTAGCTTAACAACAGCTACTTATTTCCACTGCCATCACACTGCTAATATGATAGCAAAATAGAAGAAACATCACCGTGTTTGTCCCTTTCACTAAATGTCGACGCTGAGCTTAATAACAATTTATGTTGACTGACCAAAGTGGACTGTGTGAAATTTGAAACTTTTTGATTGTCACAGACCAAGGAAAATCTGCGGTACTTCATGTTTTTTTACCACATCTTTGTAGTTATGCTCATGCGTACTTATGAGCCTCCAGACAAGGCGCCGGTTGGCAACTTAGATAGACTTCGAAATATAAAATGTCAGAGACTTCTGCTAACACGGTCATTCCATATCTTGAGCTGGATTCGTACCTTTTTACAAGTAAGTTAACAAGTAGTTTAAACACCAAATAGTTATCTAAAGTTTTGATGAATGGTTCTGTTGATTTCGCACTCAGAGAAATTGTACAAGTATTGCCGAATGGAACTGGGCGTCCATCGAAGTTATTTAATGTAGGTAAATTTTAAAGACGTTCCCTTATTATGTGCTGCATTAACAAAAGTCTTTGGCTAATAATTATGCTTTCATATAAGCATACATTTGGTGAATTTTTCATATTTTGTAATGAGGGATTTCGTATGACACGTGGTCGTACAGAATTAGACTAAGATCTTGATTGGCCCTTTAGAAATTTATAGGTAAATAAATATTTATTATATACAATATCCGTTATAGAACAAAATGTATGTATGATAACTACTTTGATACAAACACAGTAGGCGTGGCTTTTGTTAAAATGGAACTGTTCTTCTACGTATATGTTACCAACCATGGCGCGATAACTTGTACACGCGGCTATCTTTCACATAATCGCAGGTTTAACCCCACATGCAGTCACCTATCATTATTTGAACTGCGTCACCTCGATGTGTTTGACAAACACTTCGAGTATTCTAGGGTAATCGACAAGTCTCCTAAATGCTTCTCAAACTATGACTTTCGGAACCATCGTTAAACTGTAGTTCCGTTGAGTGAGTAAACTCATTGAATGTGAGAACCTCTCCCATATCTCATTCATGAGATGAAAAAAAATCTATTCACGCAACTGTTGTGTACTCGTAGACTTTGCAGGTTAAGCTTGTCAATAACAACATGAGAGTTATGGAGTCAGTACGAGGAAATCCACAAATGTCGACTCGCAAGAGATCGTCTGTCTTACAATTATCGCGACGAAGTTTGCAACGAATTTTAACATTGGATCTTAAACTGCATCCAAATAAGCTGCAATTAACACAAGAATTGAAAGAGTCTGACTTCATAGCTCGCATTTGCTAATGATGTGCTTAATCAATTTTCCAATTTTGAAAATATCCTTTTCTCTGACGGGGCTCATTTCCTTATGAATGGGTTCGTAAACCGTCAAAATTGTCGTTACTGGAACAGTGAAATCCCAAAATCAAACACCAGAAACCATTGCATAGTCCTAAAGTGACAGTATGGGCAGCAATCTCAGGCAGAGGAATAGTTGGTCCTTTTTTCTTCGAAAATGCGCGGGGCCAAAACGTCACGGTTAATACGAACACGGTTGAGATGTTGGACGGATTTTTGGCTCCAGAAATTGAAAGTTCAAGAATAGTGAATTCCAGAACTTGGTTTCAATAAGATGGAACTACCTGTCACACATCAAATGACTCCATGGCGGTGGTGAAGCAGATGTTCCCTGGCAGACTGATTTCGAAAAGAGGTGATATCCTATGGCCCCCACGTAGTCCAGACTTGACGCTTCTTGACTTTTTTTTGTGGGGATACCTCAAACACAAAGTCTACAGTAATAATCCAAGAAACATCGTTCAGATCAAAGAGAATATCCGTGGTGAAATGGCAGCCATTACACCAGTATTACTGAAGAAAGTTTTCAATAATTTTCGTTGGCGGTTAGAGGAGTGCCGTCGTAGAGAGGGTCACCATTTAGATGATGTTATTTTTAAAAAAAACAAACTCCATGTATTACTCTACAATGCCTTAGATTTATTTTAACCATACCTTTTGTATTTATTTTTTAATCCACTTTTTAAATATGCACGTTCTATTGCGCCACCCTGTATAATGCTGTATGATGTATACATGGACAATGATATGGTAGCTGCATCAAGATACAGCGACATATATTGATTGTTGTTGACAGAAATCGATAAACGGCCATATTCTACTGAAATGACTAACAAATTCACAAATTCCCTTTTAAACTTTGAATAAACTAGGGCAGAGCTTCTCCCAAAAGAGAGCTTTTGTAAGGCCCATTCACCAAAAATTAGACGTTGTGGTAGGTCATTCGTCATTCCATGATGAAATGGATGAGTACACTTTTCACTTTGACAGATGACGTTGCCATTACCAACCAGTGCTGCCAACCTAAAAAACTTAAATCTGAACTTAAAAAATCACCCTATATATTTAGAATACAGCACTGGTCTATAATAATTGAAATTTGATTATGCCCATTAATTAATTGAATTTGCGATGACGTCTTTTAAAAAAGTGGGCATTTCGAGCTTTACTTTATCGTCCAGTTTGCTTCAAAATTAGATTATATACTCGTACATTACATACGAATTAGTTAGTCTTAGGACTATCACTTTTGAAAATTACCCATATCAGTCTACATTTTAATATAGCCCACATGCAAATATATCGATTAAAGAGCCATATTCTCATCAATATTTAGTAATATTTAGTACATACGGTATGGTTGAGATAAGGACGACCTCTACTGAAAATGGACCATATTAACTCGTGTGCCCATGTGAGCAAGGTTTAATTAAATACACTAGCCAACAATGTTTTGGACTGGAGCAACCAAATATCTTTCTTTGGTGGGCTGAATTCGAATCTGTAATTGGTTTTTCTCTATCACGTCAGGTTTTCGAGATACAAAATAAACGTTTTTATTCTTTGTTTGCATAAAAAACCATTACTTTATTTCAAAATCAATGAATTTTCAAAAGTGAATGGCGTTATTTGAACGTCTTTTGTATTTTGTCGGTGTGTCCCAGCATGCTTTTGTCCCAAAATCCTTGATAATTTCTTTCAATTTTCATTAAATCTTGGTGAACACGCTCTCCCCTTGTTCGTCGTTCAACACATCTAGGTTTTGTGAAAAAAAGCAAATGCGAATGAAGAAAATGCATTTTGAGTGGTATTCGTGCACCTAATTCGTAGACATTTTTCAATAATTCAGCAACAACTTGTTTGTAGTTTTCACTCTTATTGTTTTCAAAAAATCTGTCCACGATGCTCTTGAAAGATTTCCAGGCTGCATATTCTTTCTCCAGCAAACATTGTGAAAAATTGTCATCATTCAATAGCTTCCTGATCTGACGGCCAACAATTATGCAATTATGATTTTAGCATATGAAATTTTAGGAAAAACCGCCAACAAATATTTAAATGCTGCACCATCTTTGTCCAGAGTCTTGACAAAACTCTTAAAAAGGTCAATTTTATGTGCAGCAGCGGAAGAAGAACGTCATATGGATCAATTAATGGTTTATTTGAAATGTTTTGTTTTCCTGGTGAATACTCAGTTCTTTTTGGCCACTCTGTTCTGACGCAATGATGGCATGCAGCTCGACTATTCCATATTAACGGCATGAGCAATTGGTATGGATGGAGTTTCATTCTCATTATGCAATAGAAGATCCTTTAAACTGTACTTAGAACCATCAACAAATAATCTCCATTCAGTTTTGTCATATGGCTGGTTCATTTTTTGAAGTAAACCATCAACATCAGTACAGTATAGAATAGAGTGTTTCTTTCCAAAATACGAGCATGCGGAATTGAACCCACGACCATGCGAACTAGTGTCACGTGTACTAACTATCACACAGCGGTAGCTGAAACAAATCCCTGCAAAATTTTTATTTTTCTATCGATAGATTCAGTTTTTGTAAGAGGAGTTTTTTCCCCTGTAGGCTGATTATGCCCAATTTCCAACTTGATATGCATGACAATGAGATATTCTTAGAAAAACTTTCAGCATATAAATTTGGTGGACTCGGTATCTATCGTAGTTAGGCAAGCGGACAGATGGACGGAAGGACAATGTTGTATTGATGTGTATATTTCAGGGGTCAAAAATATATGCCTATTATTAAGTCAGCGATAAGTATTTCAGGTTTTTTCGATTGGAATCCTTCTATCCTTTTTGTTGACTGATATAAAAATTACATTAAAATGAGGTACGAAGAACATTGCATTTTTTAATTCACATTTTCCCTGTCTACGAGGAGGACGAAGTCGTGTAGGCACGTGTAGAGAGTCGTTTAGACTAATGCCAGCCTTATGCCTGATAAACAATAAAACACTAATTTTTCTTCTAAGAAATTGATGGGTCCAGGACTTCAAAGTTGGTATTTTTTGGGCAGGTAGAGGACTACCGGCTCAATACACCAATTAGGCCGAGCACAGATTGACCTATTTAAATATTGATTTTATGTTAAAGGTGTAACGAAACGATGGAACTGTATTTGATGTAATATAAACCATTTCATGTTAAACGGTTTCCATATTTCCATATTTCCGATGCGTTCACTAAATCACCCAATGTGCGATTGCAGTCTAAAAAAGTGTTTAGATTTCATTCATTTCCTATTTACTAAAACATCTTTGTTTTTTTTTTTCGAGTGTAATCGGACATAAAATCAGCATGATTACAAACCGTTAAGTACCACTAAACTAAACCTATTTGCACGCATTAAAGCCTAACATAAAACTAAAGAATACCAGGGGTATTCGCATTGTGCATCTTGTACTCGTTCTGTGGCTGTGAACAGCCATTGGGCTACGAGCACTGAGAAGTGGTGATTGTGCCAGTGACTAAAGTTGTCGCACTTAGATTGGCAATTTTCACACTCTGATTTCCTTTAAAATGCAGTCGTCATACAATACCAAACCATACCATACAAACTGTGATGTGATACCGGCAAGTAACAACGAAACTATTGTAGCGGAGAAGTTTCAAAATTATTATTTCCTTTTCCTTTTTGTGAGTGTTGTTATTAAACAAAAAGTTAATCAAAGAACGCCAATGACCGAGTTTTGTCATGATTTTGTCAATGAACATAAGACAATGGATGTGGAAACAAAAAATAACGCAAACAGCATAAAATATTTTAATACCTTTTGATATTTCGATAAAAGAAAAAAAAAAAAACAAAATGAAATTTTTATAAAATCGAATGCTAAATGACGGTAGCTCGTCGCTGTGAATGATGATTTTTTTGTTAACGAAATCTATTATATTTGTGACTACCGATCAGATTGACTGTCTGACAGTTGGTCATTCACTTTCGTTGGTCATTCACTCTGCGTGTTCAGATTAAAATGGGGGGCTCTATAATGCATAATCCAACCAACATTCACTTTCCCTAGAATTATTGAAATCATAAAGAAATTGCTATGACAGCACCATTGGAGAAAACGAAAGAAGAATTTTTTTCTTTTTATCATATGTGTGATAAAGCAAAAAAATAAAAAAAACAAAAAAAACTTTAACACCTATCGAATCATCGTATTGTTAAATAATCTTAAAAACAGCCAGTCTAAACATAAAATCATAAAAAAAATAAAAAATACTTGATTGTGGGAGGTTAAGATTTCTCTTTGTTGTGTTTTTCGTTTTGTCAGGTGTTAAATCGATAGCAAATTGCGTTAGTAGCATTTAATCAACGTGGCGCCTTCAAACTTAAAACATATGTTTTATAAGGCTGCCATTTTTCACCAAATTAGTTAGTTTCAAACTACTGGCACCATCTATACGTCATGTTGGTTAGTTTTGGGGTCGCCTTTCTTTCTGCTTCCCGCTGGCCGCCAAAGTCTTTTGATCTAACTGCGCCAGACATTTTTTAGGGGGGTTATGTCAAACAAGAGGTGTGTAAAACGAAACCAAGGAATTTCACTGAATTAAATCAGTCCATTAAATCAATAATTGAGGCGATCCCGACTTCAACCCTTCAGGTCGCAATGAATAAATTTCTGATCAGGTGCGTCACATATGAAGGTGAAGGTCATTTACGATCTATAATTTTTAAAACTAATTAGTTATATAAAATAAAATTAAATTTTCTATACAATAAAGAAAACTATAAATGAAATACATTGATTAAAAATAAGTAATTTGAGTTTCTTACTATATTGCAATTGATTAACTTTTATTTCCTGTATTTCCTCGAATAATTTTCTTATAATTCTTATTTTGAGTGAGGAGGTACTTGATGCCATTTGGAGATCAAGTTTATTTAGGAGATTGTTCGCAGTTTATTTTGAGTATGAAATTAGAACTTGAGCACTCAATAAGTAAATTTGTCGATGACACCATAAAAAATAATGGTCTGGAGTCTGCAATAATTAACCACCTTAATATCGACGAGAAAAAATACCGGTTGTTGAGCGAGATATATGGCAAAAACGACTCTCACGTCTCACTATTTATTTAATTGGAAAACGGAATCAATTCCGCCGTAAATTTCGAAGGTCATTTAATATTCCGGAGAGAAATATGCTGAAATCTATATTAAAACAGCTGGATCAGTCTATTCAATTCCATGTGTTCAATGACAGAAACATCAGCTGGAATGCATTTCTGCAAGCGTTGCCACCTGGGAAGAAAAAATTCTGGTTGTTGTCTAAAGCTATGAAATACGCTAAACTTAAGATTGATAAACTGACAAGAAATGGCAAATATTATTGCTGACGTTTTTGAAGACGCACACACCATTACCTCGAATGTTATTTCACCGAAAGAACAAATCGTTACCAAACATATTAAATGGCTTGACGGACAGATAATTCAAGGAGACGAATATTGCGAAACCACTGTGGATGAAGTTAAATTTTTTGTTAAAAATTTAAAAAACAACAAGACTCCTGGCCTAGAAGGCATGAAACCAAAAGTTTTGAAGAAAATGCCTGATATTGTATTCAATGTCATAACAAATGCATTAAATTGGTGCTTGCGAAATGGTCATTTCCCAGCAATTTATAGGAAAGCTAAAGTTGTTCCTGTTCTTAAAACTGGGAAAGATGCCCAGGACCCCAGTAGTTACCGTCCCATTAGTATGCTCAACTGTGTGGACAAAGTATTCGAAAAAATTATTCTGTAGAGGATCAAGGAACACGCAGAAAATAATTCGATTTTAAGAGAGGAACAATTTGGGTTTCGGAATCAACATTCGACAATTCATCAAGTCAAGGAAATTGTAAATACGGTTTAAAATACAGCGGAAAAGTACGGGAATGGTATTTCTGGACATTGAAAAAGCTTTTGATTCCATTTGGCATAACGGATAAATATTTAAACTCCATAAATTTGGATGTCCTATTTACTTACAGAAAATTGTACGAAGTTTTTTGTCCGATAGACAGATTATTCATGGTTAGTGTGAACGACGAGCAATCCTCGGCTCGAAAGATAACAGCAGGTGTTCCACAAGGTTCTGTTTTGTCACCAACTTTGTACTTCATATTTACTTCTGATTTCAAATTGATTAAAAATGAGGCTATTGCATTATACGCGGACGATACAGCAATAATGACAAGTGGTAAAGTTTCAAACACAATTATAAGAAAAATGAAAAAATCTCTCTTACATATTAGTAAATATTTCGCGAAGTGGAAAATAAAAATAAATGCCATAATTTTCCCCTTCAATAAATCGCCGAGACGAACCCCTTCAGCAACGCTCAACATAGGTGACACAGATATTCCTCTGCAGAATTCAGTCAAATACCTGGGCATAATATTGAACAAAAATTTGAACTTTAAAGAACACGTGCTTCATGCTGCAGACAAAGCTGTAAACTGAGGCCGAACATTTTTCCCCCTGATCAATCGTAGATGCCAATTAAATACCAAAAATAAACTGCTGTTATACAAGATGTGCATTCGACTGTCAGGTCTGGTATAAAAGATGTGCCAAAACTCACTTCAAAAAACTTCAAGTTATCCAGAATGAAAACCTAAAACAAGTACAGGGTGGGCCATAAGGGTGTTGGCGGCTTAAATATTCAATTAAAAAAAAAAAACTACGAAACATAAAAAAATATATTTGTATTTTTATAAAGTAGAAGCATGGGAATTTTTAAGACTTAAAAATAATGTTGCCCAAATAGCTTCCCTCGGCTGCTTGACACTCTTGGAACCGAAGTCGCAAATTTTGGAAAACTCGTTGAAAAGTTGTTCTCGGTATTTTGTTACTTCGTCGGATTATTCTCGTAGACTACTGATTTGAGGTAGCCCCATAGAAAATTATCGCATGGAGAGAGATCGGGGCTACGTGGGGGCCATTCAATATCCCCCCTTTCCGAAATGAGTTTTTAAGGAAAAACATTTTTCAGATACCCTAGCCGTATGACATGTGGCCCCATCCTGTTGAAACCACATCCTCGAGGTATTGCCTTGAAGTTCTTGCAAAGCTGGCACCAAAAAGTCTGCTAGCATGTTGCAATAATTGTTTGCTCTAACCGTCATCGCATGCCCTCTTTCGTCCTCAAAAAAGTATGGTCCAATAATACTGGTTGACGTTATCCCAGCCCACACGACAAGCTTAGGGCTATGAAGTGGACGTTTATGCAAGCGTCGGGGATTAGTCTCGGACCAGAACCGACAATTTTGCTTGTTCACATGGCCATTAAGGTGAAAATTGGCTTCATCACTGAAAATCACGTTGTTGAAATTGTTGAACCGCTCTAGCATCAAATTGACAAAGTTAAGTCGGTTTTTGGCATCATCGGATTTTAATTCTTGGATTATCTGAATCTTATAAGCCTCCAAATGCAAATCACGTTTCAAAATTCGTCGTAAAGTTGTTCTTTTGACATCCAAAGACTGACTTCCCTTACGTGTTGACTGTTGCGGATTTCGCTGAACTGAAACACGAACACGCTCCACAATGTCGGCTGATCTTGCAGAAACTGGGCGACCACGAACCGTAATTGGTACTGTTGAGCCGGTTGTTTCCAACATTCTGATCCATTTTCGTATCACATTGGCGCTTGGAACTTCACTTAAATCGTGTAAACCGTGTTCATGCCGATACAAACGTCGTGCAGTAATCAATGATTTATTGTTTTCGTAATACGTTCGGACACAAAATGCACGCTGCACTCCCATGTACGACTCCATGGCGACTAAATTTCCAGGAAGCGGCGCAGCGAACAACATATCCCCCGGCCACCCCGCGCCGCGCGTTACCGAGAAATTGAAGATTTAAATCGCCAACACTCATATGGCCCACCCTGTATATGGCTTAAACATGATGTTCCCGTCACTGATGTTACATGAACGTTTTAAGGACGATATGCTACATAACTTTATTGCCAGAATACATGATAAATTTGAAAACCAAAACAAGTTATCAACCCATAGACTGATAAAAACTTTAGAGGAACAGCTGTGATATTTTTATGAATTAATGCCGTTAACTAATACTGTCGAGGCATTAAACTCAATTTTTTTGTTTGATTATTTAAAAGGTTTTGTCTTATCTTTTTCCTTTAGCTGTCTTCTCCTTCATGGAAAACGATTCTTATTTAAAAAAAAAAAACAAAATAAATAAAAAACATATATACTTGCTGCAATACTATTAGTTATATCTAAAAATTTATAAATATTAAAGTTTAATAAATATTTTTTAAGTGTAAATATGATAGAAGAAATTAAAGAAAAAAAACTTGAGCATTTCATATGTTATCGAAAGTTACACCATTCTCATCTAGGTTTCCTATCATATTCAATATATGACGTACATTCTTCTACTGTGGAACAATAATTATGATTCTAAATGAAATTATCTTGCCGAGCAACCCCAAAAACGCCACAAATAATGTGACTAAATTAGTGATCAAATGTTCCGATGTACATATGATAGTGTAAGGAGGCATAAAAATAACTACAAACAAAAAACTTGCACATGTTTTTGACCCAATTTCCAGACTAAAATCGTAAAATCATGAATGCAACTTAATGTCGTACGTCCAACAATATCGATTGGAATACCTAAAAACCATCTATAGCCATTACAAATTCCGCAAACATATGAGATAATCCTCGTACGTGTGCACATTGTACGCAATCACCATATCGATTGAATCGAATTCAAAAGCAGCGAACATATCAAAGTGTTAATGCTAACAAACATCGACTGCAAAAAGAGAAAAAAAAAAAATGTAAACAAAACCCGGTTTGGATACCACAGTTTGCCGCCACCATAAATATTGGCATTAATATGCCACAATGGCTAAGACATACCTACACAAGTTCATATCTACATATTAAGTTATCTATATCAACTCCGTTTTTACGTATTAGCTCGTTAATAAAGGGTGTCCCAAAAAGAATGCAAGATTTAAATTTAGCGCCATTCGAAGTGTCATTGTTTGACATTTGAACAATTGTTATTGTTTGCTAGTAGAAGTAGTAGTACGAATGAACAACGCATTCTCATTGTGAAATTGTTTTATCAAAATGGTGAAAGTTTTGCGGCTACAGTTTGCAAATTGTGATCAATTTGGGGCCACAATGCTTCAAAAGAGTCAACTGTAAAGAGATTAATGGATAAATTTGCCAAAACTGGATCTGTTAGTGATGTAAAGACAACAACGCGCCTTCGACCAGGTCGATCGACCGAAAATGTCACAGCTGTACGTCGCTCAAATTCCATCCACCTCAATTCGACACCGAGCTCAGCAAATTGGTGTCTCCAAATCCACTATGCAGCGAATTATAACGAAAGATTTGCATCTTCATTCATACAAAGTTCAATTGGCTCAGGAACTGAAGCCATGGACAGCGAAGGGAGTTCGTTAATTGGAGAGACAACATGAAAATGCTGATTTTGCCGATAAAATCATCTTCAGTGACGAGGTCCATTTCCATCTTAATGGCTTCGTCAATAGGCAGAATTGTCGCATTTGGGGTAAGGAAAATCCTCGAGTGATTCACAAGAAGCAAATGCATCCTCAACGTGTCACTGTGTGGTGTGGATTTTGGGCTGGAGGTATCACTGAACCTTTTTTTATGAAAATGAGGCATGTCAAACGCAAACAGTCAAAGGTGTTCGGTATCGTGAAATGATAACCAGTTTTTTTGTGCCTACAATGGAAGAAGTGAATGTGGAGGGCATGTGGTTTCAACAAGAAGGCGTCACATGTCATACAGCCAGAGAAACAATTCAATTGCTGCATCAGTCACTTCCCGGTCGTGTTATTTCGCGTTTTGGAGACCAAAATTGGCCGCCTAAATCGTGCGATTTAACACCATTAGACTTTTTTCTTTGGATTTTTTTGAAGTCGATGGTTTACGCGAATAAGTCGACGACGACTCAAGTCTTAAAAGAGGAAACTGGACGCTGCATTAATAAAATACCGCAGCATTTATGCAAAACGGTCATTGAAAATTTCATTAAAAGGTCGCGTGTGTGCCAGCAAAGCCGCGGCGGCCATTTGCCCGATGTGTTGTTCCATACATAACCTCATTCTGTCTACTTTACGATATAATAAAGTTTCATGATTTTTTTTTAATATCTGTGTTTTATTTAAAATTTAAATCTTGCGTGCTTGTTGGGACACCCTTTATTATGGTCATATGGGCCACATGGGGCAATTTACATCTGACGTCATTAGACCTTTTCAGAAACTAATGTTAAGTGAAGTTAAACATTCGAGGCGATAAAGACGCCAACAACATTTATAACAGATCACAAGGAAAATATCTAAGATATTTGAAACGGCAAGCAAAGTCTATGTTTGGATTTTAGATATTATCCGTGCATTAACAACGACTCAAAGGTGTTGAATGAAGAAACTATTACGCCGCTTTAGATATGACTTTGAAAATGTACAATAACTGCAATGATTTTTTTTTTTCAACATTTTCATTGAAATGGTGCATTGAAATAGGTGTAATTCTAACACATTTCTTTTTGTAACTGTTGCAGTGTTAGAAAAGGTGGGTCATTTAGAGGTTACTTTTTAAAAATGCAATAAAATAAACACTAAATTTTATTTTTCAAATGTTATCGCTTTAATGGCAAGAACTACAATTCTGTTTATTGAACAAAAATACAAAATCCAATTTAATTTCAGTGGCTATTCTAACAAACTTTGTAGTTTCCCGATTTCGCAATAGAACGTGCATATTCAAAAAATAGATTAAAAAATAAATACAAAAGGTATGGTTAAAATAAATCTAAAGCATTGGAGAGTAATAAATGGAGTTTATTTTTTAAAAATAACATCATCTAAATGGTGGCCCTCTCTACGACGGCACTCCTTTAACCGCCAACGAAAATTATTGAAAACTTTCTTCAGTAATACAGGTGTAATGGCTGCCATTTCACCACGGATATTCTCCTTGAGCTGAACGATGTTTCTTGGATTATTACTGTAAACTTTGTGTTTGAGGTATCCCCACAAAAAAAAGTCAAGAGGCGTCAAGTCTGGACTACGTGGGGGCCATGGGATATCACCTCTTTTCGAAATCAGTCTGCCAGGGAACATCTGCTCCACCACCGCCATGGAGTCATTTGATGTGTGACAGGTAGCTCCATCTTGTTGGAACCAAGTTCTGGAATTCACTAATCTTGAACTTTCAATTTCTGGAGCCAAAAATCCGTCCAACATCTCAACATAACGTTTCGTATTAACCGTGACGTTTTGGCCCGCGCATTTTCGAAGAAAAAAGGACCAACTATTCCTCTGCCTGAGATTGCTGCCCATACTGTCACTTTAGGACTATGCAATGGTTTCTGGTGTTTGATTTTGGAATTTTCACTGTTCCAGTAACGACAATTTTGACGGTTTACGAACCCATTCATAAGGAAATGAGCCTCGTCAGAGAAAAGGATATTTTCAAAATTGGAAAATCGATTAAGCATTTCATTAGCAAATGCAAGCCTTGCTTTGAAGTCAGACTCAACTCTTGTGTTAATTGCAGTTTATATGGATGCAGTTTAAGATCCAATGTTAAAATTCGTTGCAAACTTCGTCGCGATAATTGTAAGACAGACGATCTCTTGCGAGTCGACATTTGTGGATTTCCTCGTACTGACTCCATAACTCTCTCAACATTGTCTTCGGTCCTAGATGTTCTTGGGCGACCATTTGCTTTTGGTTTAAATGTTGAACCGGTCTCTTCAAAACGCTTTACCCATATTTTAATTAAATTAGCACTCGGAGCTTCACTAATTCGCCGTAGTCCATATTCAGCACAATATAGTCGCCTAGTAGCGACTATAGCGACACATGGTTCATAGTGACTAAAACTCCATGAGCCCGCCAACCCAACGATGTAGGCGCCCCCACGCCCGCGCCTTTTCTACCCCGCAAAAAAAGATGATGCAATATGCACGTTCTATTGCGCCATCCTGTATTTTTCACTATTCAGACCTCTATTTTGTTGACAGATCTAGCAATACAATGCTTACGAGCTTAAATTATTTGCAGATTGTCTGCAAGCGATACGCGATACCACATGGTAATGAGTTTTATCAGAAAAATAGGGAAAGAATTGTGTAGCGTCTATATTGTACATCGTATCATGCAACCCTTCCAGTCTAAATGAGATAAAAATGGCAATTTTGAAATTAATAAGTACGAAGGCAGTCCCAAAACTATCCGACCTGACAAAGAAGACACAGAAGAGTTTGGAAACATTATTTTTCAACATAATCTTCTATTAGCTTGATACACTTTTTCCAGCGATATTCAATAGTTTCTGTAGCCTGTTTATAGTAAGAACTCTCAAACTCTTTAAAATAGCCATCAACCGCAGACTCCACGTCTTCATTGTTGGCAAATATTTCACTATCTAGCCATTTTTTCAAGTTTGGAAATAGGAAATAGTCGAAGGGAACTAAATCAGGCGAATAATGTGCGTGATGAAGCAATTCGAACTTTAATTCATTAATTTTGGCCATTGCAATAGTAGATGTTTGAACTAAAGCATTGTCTTGATGAAACAACACTTTCTTTTTCGCCAAAGCAGCATCTCCGTTAACGTTTTGAAGCTCTCGATGAGCTTCAGCCCCCGCTTTCTACGATTTAAAGAAGAAAATCAATACTTCTCGCGTATAACGCTTATTTGGCACAAAATCATACACATTCACACAACCAAATGAATATGACGTCAATAGAAAATCACTATTGTGTCGAGGCAGTATGTTTACCATATGCCTAAGCTCAGCTCACGAAGTTTAGGTTATGGCAGAACCGACCAGCACTTACAGCTGGCGCCATCTATTGCCAATCAGCGGGAACTTTGTTGCACACCTAATATTTTACTCATGTCATCTCTACAATACGAAATACAGGTTTCTAAAGACATCTATTAGAAATATAAAGGATTTCATTTAACTATATCATACATTATAGTAGATTTGGGATCAACGTATCGTGATGCCTAGAAACAGAGTATAAGATTTTACCCACAAAAATAGAATTTTCCAGGGGTACATTGGACCGACCTCGACGCGACTATCGTTCGCATAAACCCAGGTTCAACCCCACGTCGATATGTCTGACGATCGGTTCGATTAGTCGACTAACCAACAAGTCGTAGTAAATGCTTCTCAAACTGTGGCATTCGGAATCGTCGTCGAACTATAAATCCCGTTGAGTGAGTCTAATTATAGGAAGCGTTTAAGCTCACTATATGTGGGAAGCTCCCCAGTGCCTCATTCATAAGATGCATAGAAATTTGTTCATTTTTTTTACATTGTAGCAAAATATTCAAAATGTCAGTCGTATTCTTGTATACAAGAATATAATAAGTATAACAAGTACACCCTATATTTTTTAAAAAGGCTCTTAGACGAAAATTCATTTAAATAAAATGAAAAAACAAATACTAATTTCTTTTTTTATAACATTAGAAATTAACAAAATCAATAACAAAAAACAAAAATTAAATTCAGCATTTTTCAAAAAGTAAGAAATTAATCACAAAACAAAATATGCAAAAAAGTAAAAAAAAAATCAAATTTTTTCTGCTAATTGGCTGAGTTTCGTTAAAAGCCGGTATATCCACCTTTATTTTCAACTATTTTGTTGACACTTTTTGGCATGCTGGCAATGAGATTCCTGCATGTTTTTACTGGTATTTCATACCAAGTTTTTTTAATAAAATTCCATAACTGATCCTTATTTTAAGGAACCTTCTTTACATTTCTTTGTTTTAACTCTCCTCAAAGATTTTCGATCGAATTTAAGTCCGGAGATTAACTTGGTCGGTAAAGAAGGGCAACATTATTATCATGGAATGAACGCTTTATCAACTTAGAAGTATGCTTCGGATCGTTATCCTGCTGGAATGTCCATCTAAGAGGCATACTTTCCATAGCATTGCTTAACATCGCATTTTCCAAGATATTTTTGTAGTGTAATCTGGTCATAGTGTCCGTAATTCGATGTATCGAACCGATACCATACCACGAGAATCATCCCCAGACCATAATATTGCCGCCTTCGTGCTTGACCGTCTTCTTTGTAAAGCGAAGATGGAATTCCTTACCATTAGGGCGTCGAACATTCCGGGCACAGTTGTTTTCAAATACATTAAATTTTGTTTCAAAGCTCCACAAAATGTTTCGCCATTCTTTTCACCGACTCCTCCGGACCAATTGGAATGACTTCCTGCACACGCCAATCTAGCCTTTAAATTTTGTTTGTCTAAGCATATGAACTCTTCTGGCTATCCGTCCTGGTAAATGTACTTCTTGTAGTCTACGACGAACCATTCGCGAAGAAATTACATTTCCAATTTCTGCTGAAATCGTTCTTGAAGACACAAACGGGTCCTTCTCTGCAAGTGTTACAATACAGATATCTGCTGTTTTTGAAGTTTTTTTTTTGGGTCTTCCACGAGTTTCGACGGGCTTTTTAAGCTTTAAAGCATTTTGTACAAAAAATAGCGACCGATTCATAGTTTCTGCTATAGAACGAAGACTTTGGCCACTTTCTCTTAGTCTTGAAACTATTTTTCTTTCCTCCGGGGAACAGTGACTTTTCCGACCCTTGGCTGATTTTTTTACTATATATTTTGTTATGAATAAAGATAAACAACAGTACAATAAATAGCCTTTCCAAAAAGACTACAGCAGACTGCGAAAATATTAAAGAATTGAGCAATGTATTTATTACTTTGACCAAGTACTGAAATCACACCTGAACAAAACGTAACTCACAATGAAAACGACGGGGAAGCCCCAGTTTTGTTTTTACTTTTAGAGGCATTACAATATTAAAGTTATTTAAATAAAAAAGAATTGTCATGTTTACTTTCCGTTGAAGTAACTAAAATTAAACATAAAGCAAAAATAAGCAGGTGTACTTATTTTTTTCACCATATGTGTGTATACATATGTATATGTACATATTTTTTTTTTTTCAATTTATAAAAAAAATACTGTGGTCTCAAATCTCTTCGTTAATTTGTGTACTGTCAATTGAACAACTTTATTATCCTCCGACCGCAGCTTAAAAGGATTTTAAAGGCAAAGTACTTCGAGATTTCATTTACAAAAAAAAGCAAACCAAAATTAAAAATTGTTAAATTTTTAAACACAAAGTGTACTTTTCAATGGCAGTGTCGTTTTTCTAAGAGCTTTGAAAATTTCTAGAAATTTTTTCTTATTTGAATCGCATTTTGTACCAAGTTTTGATTTAAATAATTTCCACAAAACTCAAAATTTCATAAAGTCAAACTTAACAAAAGCCGTGCATATTAAAAAAATTAAATCCATTACAAAAAAACTAAAATTTTTTTAGCTCTTTTAATCTTCTTATTTATAGTAAAATTATGTATCGCCAATATCATTAGTAATAACAATAGGCAGTAATATTATTAACAGCAAACGGTGCCATATTATGGAATTTCCTAATGCTTTTTTAAATTTATTTATGTTCAATTACCGTAACAACATTTTAATAACAACTTTATATATGCAAAAGTTTTTCTTTAATTTAGCATAGAAACAACAACAACAAAAGCAAAACCACTCGATTTGGCTTAAAACGGTAATTACGATTTGCATGCACACTCTGTCGAAACAAAAGACTTAGGCAACAAACACGATTAGTGTTGGTCTTTCCAGTGTTGGTGTGCGTTCATTCGTTCGATTGTTTATAGCCTGAATCGCGCGACTTTCGTTCAAGCTCAGTTTCATATCGCCTTGATTATGTTCTAATTCGTAGCTTTTTCTTTCAACAAACCGTACATAATTGTAATGTATAGTACGACTTTTAGGCTCAGCAATCGCTAAGACAGCTTATAATAGTGAACTACCGCCTAAAAGTATGCTTCAAAAACGTTAAGTTAACAAATAGGCGCTTAACATTATTGTGAATGCTTTCAACTTAACGCAACATTAATCACTCTGTACGATAGATAGATTCGAAGAGGCAACAAACATTATATTTTATAAAAATGTGTCATTTTAAGTGATGTTTTTGCACAAATTAATGAAATATGTAAATGTTAAATCCCCTCTTTTAGAAAATTGTATACAGGTCTCAATTGTAGGACCGGACCGCATCATCGGTCCATTTTTCTTCAAAGACGACCGTGGAAGAAACGTTACCGTCAACGGCGAACGATATCGAGCCATGATACGCGATTCTTTTTTGCCCCAATTGGCTGAGTTGAACTTGGTTGACATGTGGTTTCATCAGGACGATGCAACATGCCACACTGCTCATGAAACAATGGATATGTTGAGGGATGAATTTGGTGAGCAGCTTATCTCTCGATTTGGCCCTATGAGTTGGCCCCCAAGATCTTGTGATTTAACGCCTCTTGACTATTTCTGGAGGGGTTATGTCAAGTCGTTAGTCTATGTGGACAAGCCGAATACAATTGAAGCCTTACAGGATAACATAACACGCGTAATTTGTGGAATACAGGCCTGAAATGTTCGAAAAAGTGACGAAAAATTGGACCTTACGAATGGTCATTTTGAGACGGAGCCGCTTACAACATTTACATGAAATTATCTTTAAAATTTAAATGGCAAAGACCAATTTATCAATTCTAATAAAAAATTTTAATATATGATGCAATTTTGAGTGTTTTATTCGATTTTTAAAACAAAAACTGCGATTAAAAAATCACCCTTTATAACTAGATTATTCTTCAAAAACGCTTCAGAATATGTTTACCAGGGCACGTAAAATAAGTGCCTTAGAAATATTTTTTTTTTTTTTCAATTTGTTCCCCGACATTTTCCAAATTTTTTCCGAACAATAAACAGATCAATCGAAAGCCGACTTAATCCAAAAGACGTATTTTCACATACAAAACAGATCATTATTACAAAATCTTTTCAACATCAAATGCCAGAAGTTTAAAGTAAACATTTCTGAAGGCATCGTAGCCAATATTCCCAAGATTTCCCTCATAAAGGTATTGTCAATTTTTCAACTATGCCGGAATAAGTTTTTCAGGAATGCATAATATTTTTGCATTGTTCTTGAAGGTAATATAACGTCGAAAATATGTATTTGAGTTCTTTTTCCACTTTCAAAATGTTACAGGGGCGACCATATTCATATGTATATTCATATTCGTATATGATATTATTGAAGAAAAATTAGATTTTTGGCTAAAT
>JAHXMU010000273.1:113824-124897 GCA_019455685.1 Philornis downsi | reverse complement strand
ACTGATTTTGCCTATCTTAATATATAAACCAGAATCAGAACCAACTCCAGCTTACATTATCTTAATATATGTATAAACCGGAATCATGGCGCAATCAAATCTATGAGCTTGATGAGCGCTATGGATAGGCCATGTTGTACGAATGGAAAATTACAGGACGGCGCAAAAAGATCCCATTGGAGGGATAAAATTGTTAAATCCATGACTATCCGACAAATTGAAAATTGATGTATTGAAGACCAAACACTTCATAACTATTTTAGAATAGGCAATATAAACAAATGAGTACAATAATAAAATTTGTCTTAATTTACAAAAAATATTCTAATGCTGAGACTTTAACGCTTGCTTTACTCATTTGCATACGATATATTGAAAAGCACATTAGAAATGTTTGTTTCTGCGTCATATTCGATACAACCATTCACTATATACTCGTATAATACATTAAATCGTTTCTAAGCTGAAACGAAATTGGAAACCTACATTGATTCAGTTTCTTTATCCAAATTATTTTAATTCCAAAAACTTAAAAAGAAAATATTGTTTTAGGTAATTTTGTTTCTTGATCTGTAAACACAACTGAAACATTGCGAAGAAGAAGAGCAAACGCCAAATTGTTAAAGATGAAAACGCTGCAAATAATTTATTTTCTGAAAATTTTTTGTCTGTGTTTTGCATACATTTTAAATGAACTGAATTGGAATCAAAATTGTTTCTTATTTCGTTTCGATTGTGTGAATCAACATCAAAAATTGTTGTAGTTCCATTTTAAATTTAATATAATTTAGGTTCAGTTGCCAGAATGGAAAACAAAACTAAGCACAATTATGATTCAAAAGTCAAAAACTGAAACAAATCAAAATAATTTTCTGTTTTGATTTTCTTTCGATATTCAAAATACGAGTTGTGTTTAAAAAAATAAGGTGAATTTTCCAAATTTTACGACCTACGTACATTCGACTTTCGATTATTATTTCTTTTTTTATGTTGGTAAACTCATCTCGAAGATATGTTGGCGGATTTATCCATATAGCATGTTTAGTTTGTTTGTGAGAGGCATAAATAAGACAAGTGTTTTGCGTGTTCGGCGATTTTTTGCTATCGAAGAAAATGGATCAAAGAAATTGCATCAAATTTTGGGTAAAAAATGGAATTAAGTACTCAAACACACACGAAATGTTGACAGTGGCATAGGGTGAGAGTACTCTGAGTCAAAAAAAAAAAATGTTTACAAGTAATGCAAGCTTTTCACAGAAGGTCGAGAAGATGTGAATGACGACGCTCACTCTAGACGCCCCAGCACATCAACAGCAGATGAAAATGTTGAGAAAGTGAAGCAAATTGTTATGGAGAATCGTGGAATCACAATTAGAGAAGTTGCTGAAGATGTCGGCATATCAGATGGCTCATGCCATGCAATCCTTTCGGAAATTTTGGGCATGAAGCGTTTGGCAGCGAAATTCGTTCCAAAATTGCTGAATTTAGACCAAAAACAACGTCGCATGAGCATCACTCAGGAATTGTTGAATGACGTCAACGGTGATCCAGATTTGCTTAAAAGGGTCATAACTGGTGACGATTCATGGGTATACTCGAATAGTTGTGACATCGAAACCAAAGCCCAATCGTCCCAATGGAAGAGTCCAGGAGAGCCAAGACAAAAAAACACACCAAGTTCGATCAAATGTCAAGGTCTTGCTCACTGTTTTCTTCGATTACCATGGCGTAATGCATCAGCAGTTCTTACCATAAGGTCGTATGGTAAATAAGGAGTGTTACCTTGAAGTTATGCGCCATTTGCGTGAAGCAATACAAAAAAAAAACGCCCGAAATTATGGGAGAAAAAATTAATGGCTTTTGCATCATGATAATGCACCTGCTCACTGATCTTTGCTTGAGAGACATTATTCGGCCAAAAATAACACCGATATCATGCCTTAGCCACCGTATTCACCAGATTTGACCTCCAGCGACTTTTTCCTATTCCCAAGATTAGAGAGACCCGTGAAAGGACGGCGTTTTGCGACGATTGAGGAGATAAAAACCGATACGCTGAGAAAGCTCAAGGATATACCAAAAAGTGCATATTAGAACTGCTTCGGAGATTGGAAAAAACGCTGGCCCAAGTGTGTTATAACTAAGGGGGACTACTTTGAAGGTGATAGAATAGAAATTGATGAATAAATAAATATTTTTTGAGAAAAAATAAAATTCACCTTTTTTTGAACACACCTCGTAGGTGTTCTTTTGCATGAAGCTTTTGAGAGAAGCAAATCAACTTTTTATAATTCTAAATAATATTAATATCTAACCTTATAGGTTTACATACCACTTTAAAACGCTCTAACGCCACCTGAAAACATCTCTATCAATTTAGGCTTCAATCGCTCACAGGCACATCGAAATGTCCCACATAAATCAGACTGCAAACAGCCATCTGAATCTCAATGATTCTCCAGATTCTAATTTCCTTAGCTTTGATTTTATTTATCTTAACGGAAAATCAACAAATTTATCCACAATGTGTTCGTGTCTTAAGTCTTTGGTTTTATAATTGTTAACAAATTTGGAATATTTTTGTTCGGAATAGTTTAATAATTGCATATCCTGATAGTCTAGTATGGCAAAACTTGTGCACATCCTTGGTGTTTGTTATTCGATTGAATCAGATACATCTTTGTAGAATTTTATTGACTCACACTAAACTATCAGTGAGGAAGGATTTTGGATGGGAAGACTAAAGATTTGGAAAATCTACGACTTATCTAATATTCACATTACTGCATATCCTGATAGTCTAGTATGGCAAAACTTGTGCACATCCTTGATGTTTGTTATTCGATTGAATCAGATACATCTTTGTTGGATTGTATTGACCTACACAAAACCATCAGTGAGGAAGGGCAAAAATATTATTGAACCTTTTCACACCAAATGGATTTTGAATGGGAAGACTAAAGATTTAGAAAATCTATGGCTGATCAGATTATTGCATTATCCTGATAGTCTAGTATGGCAAAACTTGTGCACATCCTTGCTGCTTGCTATTCGATAGAATCAGACACATATTTGTATAATTGTATTGGCCTACACGAAACCATCAGTGAGGAAGGGCAAAGATATTATTGAGCCTTTTCAAATGGATTTTAGACAGGATGGAGGCCCTTTGCTGAATTATTTTGAAGATGATAATAAAAAAAGCTACAGTATACACAACTAGTGTCAATTTCCAACATTTATCATCATTTATATCATTTATTACGGCACTCTCAAGACCTGAGAAGGGATCAGCAAAAGGATCATTGCGTACGCAAATGATATAGACACGAACTATTATTAGGGCGTTGTCAAGAATTGAGAAGGGATCAGCAAAAGTGGGTTTGAAGATTTATGAACAACATTAAATGTTTCCACTAACTAAAAAAAACCTAATCATATGGACGCGGGGCCAAGGGTGGCTATTGTAATTTCGAACAGTATAGACACGAACTGTTATTACTGCACTGTCAATTGAATTGAGAAGCGATCAGCAAAAGTGGGATTGAAAATTGAAGGACAACATTAAATGTTTCCATTAACTAAACTACTGTAATTTTTTTCTATTTTCCCTACTTCTGCCACCAATGAAATAAATAGAGTTCGCCTGAAAACAGTATAGACACGGACTGTTATTACTGCACTGTCAATTGAATTGAGAAGCGATCAGCAAAAGTGGGATTGAAAATTGAAAAACAACATTAAATGTTTCCATTAACTAAACTACTGTAATTTTCTTCTATTTTCTCCACTTCTGACACCAACAATACAAATAGAGTCCGCCTGAAAACAAAGTGGTCGAAATGCCTTAAAAACGTTTTAAAATTTTAAACATTTTTGTTTTAACAATTAATTCATAATCCCTGCTAATACATTGGCAATTTTTTTATGTAAATTTATTAGAATATAAACTTTGCCCAGAAAATATATTGTTTTAGCACATGCTGTTATGATAGTATACAAAAGAACCACTAAATTGTAACAATAAATGCATCTAATTGAGACGATGAAATGAAATATGAAATTATAAATTTCATATCAATCAACTACGAGCAAATGAAGAAAACAATTAGATCAAAAATTTGTTATCAACGCTAACAAGCAATTATAAACAACTAAAAAAACACCAAATAAATAATTTCAAGCCATGAAAATTTCATATAATTTATTAATAATAACAGTTTAATTAGTTCGCTTTAACACATTAAAGGCTTAATAAATCGCGTGCATCTCAGAAATTGGACAAAATAAACTAGAATCTGAATTAGTTTGTCTTTGTGTCCCAGTAAATCTGAAAAGAAAACTGAAATTAGATTCGATACAATTCCATTGAAAAATTCCTTAACAAATTATTACTATCACTGGCAATTAACACTGTTCGTGAAGGGTGATTTATTTTCTAATCTAAAACTGATAAATAAGGAAATAACAAAAAAAAATCCCCCATTTCATGGAATAAATCTGTACCTAATTAAATTTGTGACACATATTTGAGATAATTGACTTGAAAATATTATAAAATCTATTATAAAATTCAAATAAGACTATGGGAGAACTTTCGAGTATGCTTTAATATATCAAAAACAATGTTGTAAATTAATTTGTAATGTTTTTGATTAAGAGTTCAATTCAGATTTAATCTCTGACGCCGTTGTTTTGATGCAACTTAGTAGAGAGATAATGGATTGTATATGGGATTGATTTGGATTTAATTAATTAAGGATAAATTCCTACATGTCGGGTAGTAATGTGGGTAGGCGGGTGTTTCCTAGGATGCTTTGTACCGCTTATCCCTAAAACGCAAGCCTCTCTACCCGATCCTGTAATTAAGCAGGCAAAGGGTATGATGTTTGCTTACAAAAACAAAGTAGTGTGGCCTTGTGCCAGGCGCCCTAGGAAGAGGTGGATTATGTCTTGGGATTCACCTATAATATGACATCAAACTGATCTTGGAAGTCGTTTTTCGAAAACCAAGTAAAGGGGAGAGTCATAGTTAAACAAGACACATCCTGGCAACAGGTGCGGTTATAGAGAAGCCGTCGGGAGGTATCAGAAGATTTATCTTTTCCGTTAATATAGTTGTATGACCAGAGAGATCTGGTTAATGAGCTATGATTGGAGCATGGTGTGCTTTGCTGTGTTGATATTCTCTCCTCGGACAATGAAAATCTATGCCGTAGATTATGGATTACCAGTTCCATGCGAGGTATGATAAAGCAAAACTGGAGTAGCTTGTTTGCGAAACCCAGACCAGAGGGTTCTTCTCTTCTGGTAGCACGGGTGGCCGGGGGCCCAAGCAACATTGTTCCTCCCCGGTCAATGGTGTTGGACCCCTAGTGGGAGCATCGTGCTGGCTGTGGTTGCTCGAACAAATGTCTTCAGTGCTTTTACGTTGCTTCAGGTTGCGTTGGTGAAGGAAGGCATTAGCTTGGAAAACACTGTTCATGTCTATCCGAGGTCTTCCTAGATACCTCAACTCCTACCCGGGATGTAGCTCACTTAATACCAAGTGACTACAAAGGTACTTTGGCCGAGTGAGGGAGTCGGACCTGAGGAAGCTTTTCCAAGGTACCTACTTCCAATCTCTGGTAGTTTGGCTAATCCTTCGGGATTAGTTTGAGTACCCCAAAGGGGCGCTTGCTGTCGCTAGAGGAAAGAAAGAACACATAACCAAGAAAGAAAAGTAAATAATGGAAAACAGCACCTGTGTGGTGGCACACCATGGGTAAGGCTTTCACAGCGAGACTCATGGCCTAAAGAATTGGCGGTTTTAAAATAATTGTATAATTTCTTACAGTGGAGAAATTGTACAATTCAATGAAGTGTGAATGAAATAACTAATATAAGGCATGCTATAAGTCCATGGTTGTCAGAAACGCTAATATCTTTGAAAAACTATAAAAACTAGCTGTTGAGGTCGAGGAGGAAAAATAAATTGAACAGATCATTGAATGAGCTTTAAAAAAGAATTAGTAAAATTACTAAAATTTGTGGAAGAAATAGAATGAATACATATTTTTCAAACAATATCCAAAAATGTAATGGAGATATAAAAAAGCTATACGAATTTCTTAATAAGCAATTGGAAAATAACCAACAGGATAATATGAATTAGTGTACCGTAAATTGAGACGTTTTATTAACTGCCGGTGAAATAGCAACGCCTCTTCAAGATTACTTCTCTGATATTGTCCAGAGAGTTCGAAGAAGAAGAATAGTAAGCTATAATGATGATGACGAAAATATGTTCAGAACTTTAATACCAGTTAGAACAGTTTTTGATCTTGAAAGAACGAATAATTTTCAAAAAGAGAGCGTTATGGACAATTTGAAATGAAATGAGTCCCTGGGTTATGACAGAATTTCATCTAAAATGTTGTTAACTAGGAAATCATTGATTGTAAAGGTTTTTACAAATATTTCGCATAAAATTATTTCGCATAAAATTATTGAAGAATCGTCTTATCCTGACGTATTAAAGTTGTGCACAAAATATGTCCTATTTTCAAGTTTTCTAATGCAAAAACGGCTAATAACTTTCGACCAATTTCAATATTGAAATGAAAATCCGCTGTTTTATCGAAAAATTGTGTTCAGCGATGAGGCTCATTTCTTGCTGAACGAATACGTAAACAAGCAAAACTGTCGCTTCTGGAGTGATGAACAGCCACATGCCATACATGAATTACGGATGCATCCCGAAAAAATAACAGTCTGGTGTGGTTTATGGGTTGGTGTCATCATAGGTCCATTTTTCTTTAAAGACGACCGTGGAAGAAACGTTACCGTCAACGGCGAACGATAACGAGCCATGATACGCGATTTTTGTTTGCCCCAATTGGCTGAGTTGAACTTGGTTGACATGTGGTTTTATCAGGACGGTGCAACATGCCACACTGCTCGTGAAATAATAGATATATTGAGAGATGAATTTAGTGAGCAGTTTATCCCTCGATTTGGCCCTGTAAGTTGGCTCCTAAGATCTTGCGGTTTAACGCCTTTTGATTATTTCTTGTGGGGTTATGTCAAGTCGTTAGTCTATGTGGACAAACCGAACACTATTGAAGCCTTACAGGATAACATAACACGCGTTATTCGTGGAATACAGGCCGAAATGCTCGAAAAAGTAACGAAAAATTGGACCTTCCGAATGGACATTTTGAGACGGAGCCACGGACAACATTTACCTGAAATCATGTTTAAAAATTAAATGACAAAGATCAATTTATCGATTCCAATAAATTTTTCAATGAAAAATTTCTAAATAAATTTTAATATATGATGCAAATTTGAGTGCTTTATTCGATTTTTAAAAAAAAACTACGATTAAAAAATCACCCTATATAAAGTGTATGCCGACATCATTATGATTAAATACATCGATGGTGTAAATCTATTGTTTTATAGATTGAATGTAAAGGATGATAGGAGACTATTTAAATGGCGAATTCGATTCGATAAAAATTATAAGTCCGGTTGGCTTCGATATTACTTGACAAGTGCCGTTTTTGTTTTACAAAAAAAATACGAAAAAATTCATTTAAAAGATGACATTGAGGGACGACTTGGGAATACAAAGCCAATTAACAAAAGAAACAGGAAACAGCCCAAACATTCCGGCCCCCATTGAAGGCATCAATGGCTTCAATCATCATTCAATCATTCAATCAATCATTCAATCAGCTTCAGGAAGCAATGCTAGTTTATGTATCGGCCGCTTATAAACTCCTTTTGGGGTTCTCACTTCCGATATTAGATGGGCTATGTTGTGATGGTGGATCAGAATTTTTTTTTTTTTTTTAATTTTATTTATTAATTCATGTACATATATATATCAGATTAAAAATGGCCTCAGCGCCCTTAAGGCCTGTTAGAGGCAAGTTGGCAGAAAAAAACATGTACAAAGTAACTACAAATTTAAAATATTATTAAAATTGTAAATATGTATGAAAGAAAAGACAAAACAAAAAACTTGTAGTGTATAAAAAATTATGTCAAAACATACATGTTTTGAATCTGTAAAATACTCTTTAAGATTATTCCGCAATTACATAAGAAGCGTTTCAAGGTTCTGTAAAAGGAAACTTTTTAGTTCACGTTTGAAGTGTGATATTCTATTTATTCTTTTCATATTTGCAGGCAAATTGTTGTACTCTAAACTACCCATGTATTCAATTCAATCTAGGTGTTCTTAGATTTTGTTGATGTCTTGTAGACATAAACGATTGGTTCTGGGAAAAACTAATGGTACGATAGCCAAAATTGTTCAAACTCTTAAAAACATACAAGAGTAATTGATGTTTATAAAGTCCATAAATAGGCAATATGGATTTACAAACATTAACATACAAAGATATAGTTGAATAAATATTTGGTAAATTGTAAATTATTTTCAGTGCTTTATTTTGCATAGTTTTTAATGATTTCAAAACATTTGTCCTTTTGTAACCATATATGGATTAACGCCATGTAATTTAGGTGACTTTGAATAAGCGCTTGATAAATTAATATTTTAGTTTCCACATTCAATTTGAATTTCATTTTGTATAATATGCCAATAGCCGGTGATATTTTTGATTTAATTTCAGTTATATGTGAATCCCAAGAGAGATTACTTTGCAAAGTAATCCCTAAGTATTTAACTTCATGAGTTTCAGCAATTATATTACCATCAACTAAAACACTAAAATGATTATTTAATCCATTTTCATGTAGACTAAACCGTAATAATTTAGTTTCATTTGGATTCAGAACAATTTTATTCAATCTAGCATATTCAACTATTAGGGCAATATCCCGTTCCATATTAATTTTCAAAGTCAAATCGTAACTACATATATGGATAAAATAAGCAAACGTCATCTGCAAACATATACATTTTACCAACAAGTTTTAAATTATAGGTACATAGCATATCATTCAAAAAAAGTGAAAATAATAACGGCCCTAGACAGCTACCTTGTGGTACTCCACGTTCAAAATTTACCATTTCACTTTTACAACGGTTTAATTGCACAAATTGTTTCCTATTTTGGAAGTAGTCTTTAAGTAGTTCCAGTTCTTTCCCCACTATTCCATATAATTCTAATTTCTGCAGCATTATTCCATGATCAACTAAATCAAAAGCCTTCGTAAAATCAATTTACATATTGAAAATTGTTTTCATTTGACGACGCAGAACAAGGCGACCAAAACCGCATTTGGAAAGGATCGTAGAATCCAAGGCGTTTAAAAATCTTTACTATGTAAGGCTCAAAATAGATGACAGTTTCTATTCTGGTCCCCCATTTAAGTAAATAGGAATGCTAATAATGCATCAAAATTACATTATAATTAATTAAAATAATAAGAACTTAAATATGCAATGAAATAGATAATATATAATAATAATAATTAACATTTTTAATTAATATTATTTGAATTTCATTACAATTTATTTCAAATAAATGTAATGAAATCGTCAATTGATTTCTTAAATGTATGACTCTGACTAAGTCGCTTTCATGCTTTTCTCGGCATTTTTGATATAGTGTGAATCCAACACGCCCATGGAAACTACAGCGGACCTAAAAACTGGCCAAGCTTAAATGCAGCAGCCAACCAGTAGACTTAATTTCATTGCATATATTAGGAGAAAATATCACTACCATCAAAATTATACTATAATTAATACAAATAATAAGAATGAAATAGATAATAAAAAATACATTAATATTTTCAATTAATATTATTTGAATTGCATTACAATTTGTTTCAAATAATTGTAGTGTAATCGTCAATTGATTTCTTCCATGTATGACTCTGTCTAAGTTGTTACAATCACTATAATAATCCGATATTATTCTTCATTATACAAAATAAAAGCAAAATCATTTAACTTGGAATCATATTCCCGTTGCCGTAATCAAACAGGGGAAACTGTAAAAATTATTTGTTTGTTTCAAGTTCCTGGTTTAATAAAGTCGTTTGTTATAAAACATGTCAATATCCGTTTCAAATTTCATTTGCATTTATTATGTACGGGTTTATTGACATCAACACTTTATAGCAGACATGTTTATGCCAAATAAATCTTTGCACAAGTAAGTATTTACATTATATTAAATTCATTGATCCAACAATCCTTTCCCCTTTCCCAAGAATTACGATCGAAACGCACAAATCATTAAATCTTCAAAGTTAAATTGTGCGTTCACTTAAATAATAAATATCAAATAAATATTAAGATCATAATACTGTCTTCCTTAAACATTTTTTAACTTTAAATATAGATCGAGTTAACAAACAACGTTTATACTATACTCGTATGTACAAAAAGGGTCACGAGGATGCTTTTGGATTCTGTGATGGTCCGTCCATCTGCTCGTTTTCTTCGAGGTGATTTTCTTGTTAATCAACGACATACCAAGAAAAACAAAAGACTTTGAAGGGATATTTTTAGCCCATAAAAAAAAAAGATAATCAAACGCCTGAAATTAAACATCGTTAATTTTTATGGAAACCTTAATTTTACAAAAAAGAAGAGTTTATTTGCCTCTGCCAAGGGTAAAGTGAAAGGCGGCTAAAGATAATATTGAATTTTTATGAGTACTTAAAAAAAAAAAAAACAATAAATTCTCTTTGGATATATGACACTAACTTCAATAGCAATTATAAGGCTTTTGAAAGATAGTGAGGCAAATGTTCAAAACTCTTTAGTAATAAATTATTATGTGCTATATCTGCCATTTTTCGAAGAACAAAAAAAAATTATCACACATAATATTTACTTGCAAGATGACTAGCATTTACATTTAAAATTTTACATTGCATTAGCATTTGGCCTTTCCAAAGTCATAACGAAATTGTAGTTGTCATTTGTTTATTTATTTTTAATAAATTACAGAATTCTAAAAAAAAACCCCAGCAACTTTAATCAACAATAAAGCAAATCCTTTCAACACTTAGTCTGACAGACAAAATTAAAGTAACTGAACGAAGAAAGAACAAAATTCGATTATCAGCATTTCGACAGAGTCAGCAGTGAAATAATGA
>JAHXMU010000273.1:89557-103824 GCA_019455685.1 Philornis downsi | reverse complement strand
TATTTTGACCCGCTTTCATACAACATTGTAATCTTCCACATATTTCTTTATAACTTTTTCGACTACTCGTGTTATTTACGACACTGCAAATTACAAATTTCCACTTTGTCTTTATGGCCAGGTTTACATAAATACTGGTATGTAAATTCGTTTTTAACTACAGAAAAAAAGTAATTATCGATTGCATAAAATCACCTCATTAATTATAGAATTTTATGATTTCAATACTCGTTAACTAATTGTCATATGAAACAATATTTATATTTTGTTGTTTCATATTCAACTTTTTCCCCCTACTAACTACAACAACACGTGAGAACATTCACTTGCTGCACTCGAATGTTAACATCTGGTGTTAAACTTATTATAAATCGTTAAGAAAACAAGTGATTGTTGAGTGATTGAATGGGTGACTAAGTGAGTGAGTGTATCAGCAGTGCAACGGAACAGTAGCTAACATTCAAAATATTTCTTTTTTTTATAGTAGCCTCAAGTCAACCCTCAGGTAGTTTGCATATAATATTAGTGTAATAATATTATTAATTATGGTGATTTGACTGAAATGTTAGACGCAAAAAATATGTTTTCTTATTGTACATTATGAAAATTATAAATAAATTATAATTATGCAAATAGCAAAAATAGCAAACGAGATCGATATATAATTTCAACATTCCTTGAAGTGACATTATTATAATCCAAATTTATTAAGGTTACCTAGTTGTTTAATTGAATATATAATAATTGTGAAATAGTAGATAGAATTTCTATTTTAAGATTCAATTGAATAACGACGAAATGTTAAAAAGAAACTAAATTTTTGTAACTGCCGTCGATTCTGGAGTTTGCGTCTTAAGTCTTTTATTATTTGCAAAACAATGTAAAGGATTATTCATTTGTCGGTTTCAACAAATTAAATAAGGCACACATAAAGCTATGATTTCGATGAAACTTTTAATTTATTATAATGCTTAGACCCTACCATTATGTACGAAATACGAGAACAATGTCATTTAAAAGACGGCTTCTGGATTGGTTGCAGCAGTGGAACCTTGTGAGATAATTTTCGTTATCTCGGCGATAACTTGACCAATGTTGGTTTTCAAATGCTCCAATGCTTTGGGGATTATCGGCGTTAACACGGTCTTTGACATAGCCCCACAAAAAAATGTCTAACGGCGCCAAATCGCATGATCTGGTGGCCAATTGACATCACCAAAACGTGAAATTATGCTTTTTAGGAACTTCTCATTCAACAAAGCCAAAATCGGTCATGTTGTATGGCTCCTGGCAACGTCTTGTTAAAACCACATATCGTCCAGTTCAGTATCTTCAATTTAAGACCAAAAACTCGCCACACTCTACAAATGTCTTTATAATCTTGTCAATTTCTTGCACAGTAGGCCGTTCACGATGACCGTAATCACCTCTTAATGCACGAAAAGTGCCAACGTTGGAATCAGCACTTTTGTAGTAGGTTTTGACTGATTTTACGCCTTTCTTCGGTTGTTAAACGATCCATATTCGTAAATGGCAAATCATTCACCAAATAAATAACACTTCAAATGACAGTTATGTAACAGCTGACAGCCTTTCCAGACCGGCGGCTTAGAGACCACTAAATGGATAACTCTGTATAATAACTCTTTGTTTGTTTTAAATTTCATATATTTCTTTCACCTCATCGTAGAAATTATTTTAAAGTTATTCTAATTGGCATATGCGATATCCTTGGGGAACGTAACGACTTCCAAAAATATTAGCTTACACTCAAAATGTAGAATATAATCTTTTAGTCAAAGCAAGATATTGTCGAAGTACAGGGTGTCCGTCGGGAAGCTATACTACTTTGTTTGTTTATAATTTTTGATTAAATGAAAGAGAATAGATCTCGTATTGATAAATGTTTTAATTAATGTCAGCAATTATCTATGGAATACAATCCGCATCTGTTAGCCTCACAAATGCGAGTCCTTTTGAGCACAATCTTCATTACATTCTCACACATTTCACGCGGGATTTCATTAATTTAATCACGAATATTTTGTTGGAGTTGCTCAAGCGTTTCTGGTTAGTTTGCATAAACCCTGCTTTTCAGATATCCCCACAAAAAAAATCCGAAGCAGTCACATCAGGCGATCGTGGAGCCCAATCAACATCACTATTTCTTTAAATAACTTGTTGTGGAAAGAGATCTCACAGTAATTTCATTGTAATCCGGGCTGTAATCGATGTGGCGCCATCTTGTTGTTACCACATATTAATCAAGCCCAAACCATGCATTTGTGTGGCGTTAAAGAAGTTTTCAATCATATCACGATATCGCTCCCCATTAACAGTTACCATTACGTCGTTTTCCGTTCCAAAGAAGTAAAGTCCAATGATTCTTCCTGACCAAATTGCACACCAGACTGTGTACTTTTAATGGATGTAAAGGTGACTGATGAATAATTTGAGGGTTATCCATTGCCCAGAACCAACTATTCTGTTCATTCACATATCCATTCAAATTTAAATGTGCCTCGTCACTCATTGAAAATCGGGATTGTCATGGGCGAGCTGTAACATCCTATTGGCATATGTACGGCGGCGTAAATGGTCTTGTGGAAGAAGCTCTTGTGTCAACTGAATATTAAATGGAAACAAATGCAAATCCTTGTGCAAAATTGTAGCCAAAGTTGTTCTTTGAAGACCAAGCTCCTGAGTGCGGCATCGAATCGAGGTAGATGGATTGTTTTGAACACTTTGTTGAACAGCAGTAGCGTCTTGTTGGCACGTTGTTTCTCCCAAAAATTTTACGTAACTTTCTCATCGATGATTGATTTTGATAAAATGTTTATAATATTTAAACCGGAAAATACAGGGTATCCGTCCGGAAGATATACTACTTTGTTTTGTCCCCATTTTGGTAAACGTTAGTCTTGACAGTACATATTAGACAGTTCATATTAAATTGTTTATAAATGATATATATAATATAAAATATTACTGTTTTGCCATTGTTAATCTGTGAGGAAATTTTGTTCCATAGACTTAAAAATAAATGAAAATGAAATTAAAAAATACTAGTCCAAGATTTGGTTTCTTGGAAGCAATTCAAAATACGCTCTCTTAAAATTTAATCAAATTGATAAATCTGGTTTTTTGAGAAGTTTGGTCGCCTTCATTTTAAAGAACTCATTTTTAAATATCGCACCCAAATATCAAAATTTTGACGAGTCCAAGCTATTTCAAATGGTTTTGAATAGCTGTGTGTGAAATTTTCAACTTCTTGAATAGAAAAGTGTGAGCCTTATGCGATCATGGCTTCAGTTTTGTGCCCATTGTCTTCGTTTGGTGGTCGTTTTGAAGCATGAAATTTCCAGAACGGAATTTCATTATTCAATTTCGTCCTCCACCTCACAAATATGGAGAAAATGCTCCTTTTGTGCCTTTATATTCACAACGCGATTTAAAAGGTGAACTGACTACTAAAAATATTAAGGCATATCATAAATTGGAGCTTGAAATGTTGGCTGTTGTAACGATTTACGCAACAATTTAATCAGCTGATCTAAATTATTTCATAACATGAGCACCATCTATGTGGAAAAAAAATGAAATAACTTATTCAAACTTATTGTTTTATTTATTTCAAATATTATCAGAGTTTATGTTTCCCTGGCTTTAAAAAAAACTCTAAATGTTAAAAAACTTGAAATGTTAGCTGCTGTAACGATATATGCAACAATTTAATCAGCTGATCTAAATCATTTCAAACATAACATGAGCACCATCTATGTGGAAAAAACCGAAATAACTTTATTCTCAATTTAAACTTATTGTTTTATTTGTTTCAGAATTTGTTATTATAATTAATATTTCGTAAAAAATAAATACATTTACTCAGCCAGCGGTACATAAATCCTATATCTATACAAAACTTGTGGTTATTTTCTTATATATTATTAGCTCATGTTTCCCTGGCTTTAAAAAAAAACTTTAATTGTAAATACACAATACTTCGATTCATTATTACATCAGAATGTCTTACCGTACTCCTCACTTATTTCCAAAGATTTTTCCATTCATTTATCATTAAATTTAATTATAATACGTTAGGCTCATCTTCCTGCTGTTTTTAGCTAATAATTGAATAACAAATGAATACATTTTAATTGAATGAAAAGGCAAATGATTATATTATAATTATTTTACTATTATAGCAATTAGATCATACGAACGATCTCCAGATAAAAACTTTCATTTCTTCATAATTACAGACTACCAATAAAAATCTTAGTATTAATAAATTAATCAGGCAAAGTCAATTGGATATGACACTGAATTGCTAGATCATAACAAATTGCAATGAAATATTTTCTCGTATTATATTTGTATTCCAGTGCAACCGGGGAACTGTCAGGCAACCATCCATTCCGCTATTCCATTTATTTCAGAAATTGTGGATTTCTGAAAAACTTCCCTTTAACACTGCTCTCCCCCTGCCCTAAAGTAAATGACTAATGCAACATAAAACTTTTTTTCCAGTATTCTGCTACTTTGGAGGGAGGCAGGGAGGGATAAAATCATTTAGTGGCAATCAAACAAAGTACAATCAACCGATAGCTGATTGGCTGGGTTAGATTGCGTTTTATTTTCAGTATGAAAAATCTTGCAAACCTAGACAATGAATCTCACTCCCGCCCTCCCGTTTTAAAGTGTTTAAATTGTTCATCTAGTGTAGTGGTTAAATAAATATAGCCATCGAAGGTCAAAACACTTTTTCCATTATACAATTGTACAAATGTTGTTGGTGCAGCTACTACTGCTGTAGCTGCAGTTGTTGGGTTCGTTTGTTTGTTGATGTTTTCCATATAATTTGTTGGTTTTCAGTTTTTCTAACAGACCAACCGCAAAAACAAAAACTACAATTATTAATTAATACATATATTTTCTTTTTTAAGTATAAATTTGCGTTAGGAATATTGTGATTTTTTTCGCGCCATTTGCTTTTAATTGCACTAAAAAACAGACGAGTTATCTCCGAAGGGAAGTGTTAAAACAAATGAACAATTTAGTAAATCATCTGAAGTAGAACTCTTGAAAAAATACATTTTCAAGTAGTCATAGATTTTATGACTTATAATATTAGGTGCGTAACTAAGTTCTCGATATTTTTTTTTTATAAAAATGCAACTTTATTATGAAAACATGTTTACAAATGATTCATTGAAAGTATTGCTCATCGCTAGCTACTACTTTTTCCCATTTTTCTGCCAGAGCTCGAATTCCATCACTGTAAAACTGTTTAGCTTTTGAGGCTATCCCCGAATCTAGCCATTCCTTGATGTCGTCATATGAGTGTAACTGCTGGTCAGCTAGAAAGTGTGCCATCGAACGAAACAAGTGATAATCGGACGGCGCAATATCTGGAGCATATGGTGGATGGGGTAAGACTTCCCATTTCAGCGTTTCCAGGTAAGTTTTAAGGGACTTGGCCACGTGAGGCCGAGCATTGTCATACTGAAGAATCAATTTTTATTGCCTCTCCTCGTATTAAAAGCATTTCTCGCACAGAGCTCGGCATTAATTGAAGTCGATACCGATCCCCAGTAATGGGGTCGCTTGGTTTCAGCAGCTCGTAATAAATAACACCGACCCGGTCCCACCAAATACAGAGCATAACTTTCGCAGAGTATATATTGGGCTGACGCGACGACGTAGAAGCATGACCGCGTAGCCAACAAAACTTTATCTTCTTTGAATTGCTATAATGAATCAATTTTTCATCACCCGTTAAAATACGATGAAGAAAATTCTTCCTTTTTTGTCGCTGAATCAGTTGTTTACAGGCGAAAAAACGACGCTCAGCGTTCCTTGGCTTCAACTCATAAAGAACCCAAGTTTCTTGCTTTTGAATCATATCCAATGCACGCAATCGCTTGGGAATTGCTTGGCGGGTAATTCCTAATACTGAAGCAAGCTCAACCTGCGTTTGACATGGGTCCCCATCAACTCAACTCAGTGTCTTCGAAAATTCTTCGTCTTGCTCCACGCGAACAATCGTTAACATCAAAATCACCACCTTTAAAGCGACGACGTTGTTACACTTAAAGCAGCATCTCCGTAAACGTTTAGAAGTTCTCGATGAGCTTCAACCACCGTTTTCTTCGATTAAAAGAAGAAAATCAATACTTCCCGCATATGTCGATTATTTGGTACAAAATCATACTTATTCACACAAGCAAAAGAATATGACGTGAAAAGAAAATCATTATTGTGTCGAAGCGGTATGTTTACCATATACTTTGGCTTGGCTCATGACATTTAGTTTGTGGCAGAATCGGCTATCACTTACAGCTGGCGCCATCTATTGTCAAACAGCGGGCACTTACTTGAGCACCTATAATTTAATTGTTATTGCACACTTCATGTAGTAGAGCGAATATTTCATAACCACATTGTCGTCGAGAAATGTGATAAGAATATCCTCCCCATTTGCCACTACCCAGTCTTGTACCAAAAAATTACAAAATGATATAGAACAACTAAACCCAGTGTTAAACTAGGACTGTCCAAGGATTATGTATCATCCTTCACTCTGAATTGAAATACGCATTGCCTTGGACATCGTAGCTATTCATGACCTGATAGGAGGGCGTTCTCATACAAAATATCTTGACTTGAAGGTTATGCTAACGCTTATCTATTTGCCAATAGACGTAGTCACGCGATGATTAGTACTATCGTTCGTATATCCGGCTCGAAGGGCCATGTAAAATGTAATTGCTAAAATTTAAATCTGTCAGATTTTGTATGAAGATTTCATTTTGAACTTAGGTTCCACGAGAGAAATTGGAGGGTTTGTTGAAGAACTTACGTTCTTGGCGGGATGTGTATGCTTACGACGGTTTTTCGCATTGGAGGTGATGGGGAAAACCAGGAAATTGGTTAACTTACATTATTCGTTTTTTATTTTCTTTTGCTTTGACTGTTCCTTTGTTTCAGGTTTGATGCGGTGCACCCATGTTTCATCCATTATAATAAATCAACGCAAAAATTCAGTTACATTGCGGTGAAACATTGCCAAACACTCTACTAAAACATCTTCACGACGCTGTTTTTGCTCTACCAAAAGCAAGCGCGGCACCCATTTTGCTTACAGTTTTCTCATTTTTCTAATCTTTGGTTAATATACGATGTATAACACTTTTTAAAATGCTTATCATTTTTGCTAACTCACGTCGGCGATCATCCAATACCATGTTATGGAGTTTCTTAAACGTTTCTGGCGTAGACACCTCAATTGATTGACCACTACGGTGTTCGTCTTGACAACTCGTACGGCCCCGTTTAAACTGTGCAACCCAATATTTTACTGCCATAAAAGAAGAAGTAGACTATCCCAGAGTAGAATCTAGCTCGGCTTTGATATTGTTTGGACTGAGAGCTTTTAAATGGAAATATTGAATTACAAATTTTTCTATGTTTACAAATTCACTGAAATCGTTTACTTTTGATGGCTCAAATAAAAATTCTAAACAATGTGACGCTTTGAAACATAAAACATATGTTTTATAAGGTTGCCACATAATTTTTTTCAAACTATTGGCACCATCTATATGTCATGTCGGTTAGTTTTGGGACCGCCGTCGTATATAAAAGCACATAGAGTAGCAGAGGTGGTAAGATAGGACTCACCTCCGCAAATGGGGATTGTGTTCCATACTAGCATAATCAGTTTGGTACCTCCTGGCTGCGAAGAAAGGGTTGACAATATGCGGTAGTACCAAAATTGTCAGCCCATTTTCCTAGATAGCCCAAGATTTACTTGGCTGTCCCAGGGGGGCGTTGGCAATCGCATTGTAATATGTCCAGTGTGTCGCACATCGTGGGTAAGGCCTTCACGGCGAGACTCACGTTAAACCCTCGTGAACTTCTGTTAAAAATATTGAAACTCACCTGTCAACTGCAGAAGTAAAATTAAAATAGAAATTGCATTTTTCGTTGTACTCATTGATGTAGTTACAAAATACAAAACTCCGAAATATGCCAACGGATTTCTAAAGAAACGCCATTAATACCAGTACATACAGCAGTACTAGTTTTGTGGAACAATTTTATTTCAGCTACGCATTATTGAATTACTAAATGTATATCAATACCTAAAAAAAAGGAATAACGTCACATTACTTTAAATCTTAATGCTGTTTCATTATTTTTTTCTTAACAGCAAATAGTTTGGCGTTTTCGATAGACCTCTGTCACATATTTTGAATGCATTTGCAACTGATCATATTGATTGATTATATCAAGTGTTATGAAAGGAATTAAAATCAATTTAATGAGGGGTTTTTGTCAAAAACAGGTAACTTTTTCTATTATACAAACATGTAGCACATGACGCCATAATATTTTCTAATGATCAATATAATTACTATATATATGTACATAAGATTAAATATTTCAGAAAATCCACTATTAAATTCAATTTACATGAATATCATTTGCAATGAACACTAAAATACCGGTAATTTTGTAGTGAGAGATTATTACAAATCACCGTAGCTGTTTTTAATATTTGAAATCATTCTCGCTAGTATTTTGGTGTTTAATTACATTAAACTGAATTTACATTTTAAAACCACAAAAATATTTCATGTATCATGAATAATTACTAAGTTTTCTTAAAAAAAAAAATCCCCTGAAATCAAATACATTTGAATTGAAAACCAGTACGTAAATTTCCACGTAAAACCTTGAATTTGTATAATTTCCACAAAATGCATTTGGATACATAAATGTGTAATATTTAATACACAGAAAAAATCATGACCATCAAAACTGATATTCTTATAGTCACAATCAAGTTTAGATTAAAACCGATGAAACAAAGTTTAACGTATGGACTATAAACTATGGACCGCAATTCTAAAATCAATATAATGACTTAAACTTAACGGAGGCGGGAGTTTAATTTTTGAGCAGAAGTACGAAAATCATTAATTTACCCATTAAGAAATTAATTAATATTATAACTTCAATAAAATAACATATTTCAAATAACAAACAACCAGGTTTTTGTCAGAAGAATACAAAATACCGATAATAGATTCGTTCGTTAACATCTATCTAACTAAATAAGTATTCTTTACCCTGCTTTCTGCCGTTGTCGAAATTTGTTTATTAAACATAAAATATGATAGCTTTTGATTTGAATTTCCAACGTCAATATAATATTGTTTATGAATTTTCATAAAAATATTCTATATTGTGCCCCCCAATGTCCAAACTTTTAGGAAGCGGATTCAAGGCGCTAAAAAATCAACAAGTGAAATATTTGGCACCATTAAGAATTAATTAAAACTATAACTTCAATAAAATAACATATTTCAAATAACATAAGTTAAGCAAATGCAAATATCATCAAATATCAAAATGGTTTGCTCTACGATTAAATCTGGAAAATGGTTATTAATTCAATAATTTAAGTAAAGTTTTAGCTCTTAACGGCATATAGAAGTTATCCATTTACTATTTTTAAAAACCGCCAGTCTGGCAAGACTGTCAGCTGTTAAATAGCTGTCATCTAAAGTCTTGTTTATTTAGTGAAAGGTTTGCCAGCTACGAATATGGATCGTTTTACAACCGAATAACGCGTAAAAATAGTTAAAACTTCGGTATCGTGAAGCGTATTTCCACATCAACGTCAACTTTATTAATTCCCAAAAATGTACACAGTTGCTCTATTTATACGAAAATTACTTATTCTAGAAAATGCTACAATATTTCAGAGAGAACACATATTTACATAATGGGTGCAACAAAGGCAAACATATTTACAGAATAGTGTTGTATATCATAGACTTAATTCTAGAATGCTCTTATTTACATAACAGGTGAAAAGGAGATAACAATAAACTATAGGTATATAATAGGAGTGAGAGGAACAAACATAACTTATTGTCGTAAACGCAATTCTAGAAAACTCTCACCCACAGATAAAGAGGGTGGATATCATACTTGAATGTTCTAGGCGCCGTTTTGATGATCTTTCTAGAGTATATACTTAGACAAATTACACTCATATACTATAAAACTTATTACAAAAGTGATGATTCAAACGTGAGCACTTTTCGTGCATTTCGGGGTGATTATGGTCGACATAATCGACCTACTGTACAAAGAATTGGCAAGACTACAAAGAAATTTGAAGAGATGTGGTCAGACCTGTGCATCATCGCTATGTACGCATAGCAACCAAAGAATGCGTAAATATAGTTAAAACTTACTACAAAAGTTGTGATTCAAACGTGAGCACTTTTCATTTGCATTTCGGGGTGATTATGGTCGACATAATCGGCCTACTGTGCAGAGAATTGGCAAAACTATAAAGAAATTTGAAGAGATGTAGTCAGACCTGTGCATCATTGCTATGTACGCAAACCAACCAAAGAATGCGCAAATATGGTTAAAACTTACTACAAAAGCTGTGATTGAAACGTGAGCACTGCGGAGTGATTATAGTCGCCATAATCGACCTAAGCAAAGAATTGGTAAGATTATAAAGAAATTAAAGAGACTGGAAGCATTACAGATGTTGTCTGTCCAGGTCTGTGCATCATCGCAATGTACGCACTGCCGAAAGTATCGCTTCTGTTAGTGAAATTGTGGCGGGTAATCCGAATATCAATTCAGAGCGCTATGATCGTATAATAACCGACTTTTTCTTGGCCTGCAATTGAAGATTATGAACTGAACGATATGTAGTCTCAACAAGATAAAACTACTAGCCACTCAACACGAGAAGTTTCCAGAAAGTGAAATTTTACGTTTTGGCGACGTCATTTGGCCACCAAGATCATGCCACTTAATGCCGTTAGACGTCAAAGGCAGCAGGTAATCTCTAAACGTTGGAACGTTTGAAGACCAACATTTGCTAAATTATCGCCGAGATACCGCCCGGAATGTGCGAAAAAGTGGCCACACTTTCACTAACAGAATCGTTGATGCACAATCTTGACCACATCTGTCTCTTCCAATTCTTTATATTATTCTCTTCCAATTTCTTTATAATCTCGTCAATTCCTTGCACAGCAAGTCGATTGTGATGACTATAATCACTCCGTAATGCACGAAAGTGTACGTTTGAATCACCACTTTTGTAGTAATTTTTAACTATTTTCTTTCGTTCTTCGGTTGTTAAAGATCGATTTTGGTAAATGGCAAACCTTTCACCAAATAAATAACACTACAAATGATAGGTATTTTATGGCTGTGAGACTTGCCAGACCAGCGGTTTGTTTTGAACACTTTGTTGAGCAGCGGAATGTTTTCAGACGATCTTGCAGTACGTTGTGGTCCATGCTTGGCTACAGATTCTCTTTCATCGAAATCATTCTCTATACGATAAATAGTGCGTCTTGTTGACACGTTGTTTCTCCCAAAATATTCACGTAACTTTCTCATCGTCACTGTAATTGATGATTGATTTTGACAAAATGTTTTAACAATTAAAACACGTTGGTTTATCGAATATTTTTCCATAATAAATTTGCCACGTCACTACTTCACGACTGCCAAATATGAACTGTCAAGACTAATGTTTACCAAAATGGCGGCAAAACAAAGTAGTATACCTTCCCGACGGACACCCTGTACATCAAATTATAGCGATTTCTTTGACTGGAAAATACGCCTGCACAAAAAGCCTCCAACAATACGCTTGATAGCCGGCATTACTACCAACACCCAACATGCACAGATGAGACCAGGTTTTTGTCAGAAGAATACAAAATAGCGATAATAGATTCGTTCGTTAACATCTATCTAACTAAGTAAGTATTCTTTACCCTGCTTTCTGCCGTTGTCGAAATTTGTTTATTAAACATAAAATATGATAGCTTTTGATTTGAATTTCCAACGTCAATATAATATTGTTTATGAATTTTCATAAAAATATTCTATATTGTGCCTCCCAATGTCCAAACTTTTAAAAAGCGGATTCAAGGCGCTAAAAAATCAACAAGTGAAATATTTGGCACCATTCGTCTTTGGCAGAAGATTCAAATCGTAAATATTTTACATTATTCCAACGATCAAATTTACAATATTTCGTTTAATTCATTTTTAGCATAGAAAAGCCTCCAAAAACTTGCAATGTTAAAAGCGATATCCCTTCGATTACTTTAAACTCGGGCTTTAAAATACCAGTTATAGGTCTGGGCACATGGCAAGTAAGGGCAAGTGATGGTGGTGTTTCTCTTCCCCTCTAATAATCAATAACTTCCTAGAGTACTGATGACTTGGTTAAGAATGCTATCATTGATGCAGTAAAAGTTGGCTATCGCATGATAGATACCGCTTTTGTGTATGAGAATGAGAAATCAATTGGCACAGCCATTAGGGAGTTGTTGGAGAAGAAAGTTATTAAAAGGTTTGTTGGTAATTATAATGCGTTTTTGTTGGCAATACACTGTAAGGAAATCTAAACATGATCTCAACTGGATTTTTTTTATCAGAAATGAATTATAATTGAAATAAATTAAGCAACCTTTATACTTAATTCATTTTTGGCAAAAAAATCCAGTCGAGATCATGTTCAGATTGCATATAGATCGATTATGATGCGACGGTTAATAATGCCATGCATATGATCGCGTATTCCATAGCTTATTTAAATATCTATATCTAGTAAAAACTTCTTAAACTTCTTACTTTCGCAACCGCCATTAACAAGAAGATCACTTACAGTAAATCTGAAAATAGAATGCTTGCTTGTAAGCTCATTTAATATGGGAAAATGTCCGATATCTGATTCATGGAAACCACTGAGCTATTCCTTGTGATCAAAAGTATTCATTGCAATTTAAAGATAATTATTTTGTGCAATACATGGACGTCCGTCCAACTTCTTATCTTTTTCATCCATTTTTTTAAGGTTTGACAAAAAAAAGACTGCTCTAAAGCTGGGATCCCACTATCGGCGCAATGTACCGATTTTTGTAAAATTTAATAGGCCGATAGTGGGAACGCACAACATTTGTCAAAATGGGACAATCTGTGCCGAAATCGTGCTGACTAAAAATAATGAAATACAACCCTGTTGCACCGATAATGTGAACACTCTGTACATAAAGTGGAACAATAAAATTGTTAAAAATGCGACGATTTTTATCGGCCACTTGCACCCCGATCAAAGTTAACAATTAGCGCCGATTTTTAAGAACAACACTGTTTGTAAACACAAGAAAAGCGGAAGAAGCACAAAAAAGAAAATTTAAACTGAATATTTATTTTATTTTTCAGTTCCTGCTTCTTTTTTAACATTGACGCCACAATATAGAAATGGTAGAAATCCATTCCCTCCGCTAAAATCAATGTGTAAACAAAGAATTATATTACGCTGAAGTTATTGTACTATTTTTTTGCTTACCTTTTTTATTACACCGCTTTAATGCTGTAAAATAAGAAATTGATTTTCAATTTTGTAAATCAATCAGCGAAGACATGTAAACAAAAAACATATGATTCAATTTCTCAAAAAGTGCGCCGATAGTGTGACCACGTTTTGCAGATTATGCACAAATTTTTCTTCCGGCCGACATGTACCGAAAACAAATAGCACAATATGCGATGATAATGTGACCGCTCAAAAAGTAATTGCCCAAATCCTTGTCAAACGCACCGATGTAGCACAATAAAAATCGGTACATATTGTGCTATGTGCGCCGATAGTGGGATCTAAGCTTAAAACGGATTAAATGAGTCTAAAAATAAAACTTGTAAGCTCATTGAATGTGATACGCTCTTCTATGTCTCATTCAAAAGAATTTGTTTTTAAAATGGGTTTGATTATACCAAACGAGTGAAATCATTTGCCAGGTCCCAAAAAATGCGCCTAAATTTGATTGCATTCTTTTTAATATAGCAAAAATTGTTTGCTATTATTAAGTCATATATTGTGTCATAACCACATCCCGAAAATTTTTCACCTTTAAATGTGTTGCAAGTTCACAAACAATTGGTCATTTTGACCTCTACCAGCTGGTCGCTCTAGATCAGGAATCAACCGCTAATTACGCATTCGCAACGAGAAGGAGTAAAACAGGAAAAGAGGGTGATTAAAAATGTCACCTAGAACTCAAATCAAATCCTCAAAATTATTGTTCCTTTAACAATGCATACGTGCGACAAGAATAGATTTTTCTAAATTCTTACTTGTTAGAGGCAAATCTTAACAGAAACTTAACAAACACCGCCGTGAACAAATAGCTAATGCTAGA
>JAHXMU010000273.1:59568-89547 GCA_019455685.1 Philornis downsi | reverse complement strand
TGCATGCTTTGGGCTTGATTAACATGTGGTATCAACAAGACGGTGCCACATCGCATACAGCCAGGATTGCAATGGAATTACTGCGACACCTCTTTCCACAACAAGTTTTTTCAAGAGATGGTGATATTGATTGGCCTCCACAGTCGCTTGATTTGCGTGCTCCGGACTTCTTTTTGTGGGGATATCTGAAAAGAAAGGTTTATGCAAACAGACCAGAAACGCTTGAGCAAACACCAGAAACAAAATATTCGTGATAAAATTAATGAAATGCGGTGTGAAATGTGTGAGAATGTAATGAAAAATGTGCTCAAAAGGACTCGCGTTTGTGAGGTTAATAGAAGCGGACATTTATCTGTTATTGTATTCCATACATGATTGCCGACATTAAATAAAACATTTATCAATATAAGATTCATTCCCTTTAATCAAAAATTATGAATAAAGTAGTATACCTTCCAGACGGACACCCTGTATTTTTCAGACCATTGCTTGAATTATATAGACATTGGATATCTGATTATTTTCGATTCATTTTTCATTTTTTCATTTTAAATACCTGATGCTGTAACAATTACAAAATGCAAACTCAATAATTTCAAATATTTAGGAGAAAAATAGTAACACCAGAAAGTACATGTATAAGCAATTAAACAACTGTGAAATAGAGTTTGCTTCTTAAATCTTTTGTTTTCAACAGTTCCCATATCTTTCTTTATAATATGAACTTTTAAAATTATTTACTAAACACCGCTTAATTAGTTCAAATTTCAATTTCAATTTTATTCATCCAATACTTTGTTGTACAGAAAATTAGGTATATAAAAATATGTTAGTGAGGTCAAATCGTAGGATTTTTACAGCAAATAGCACTTATAATTTTATAAAATCTGTTAGTAAATTTATGACAACAATGGAAAAGGAAAAGGGGAAAAACCTTTATATAATTATAATTGTGGAAAATGGGTTTTCAAATACTTAGTGTTTATAGTATGATTATTAATGAAAATAATCAGTTATAAGACAAAAATTTGTAATTTGATAAATGTCATTCTCTCATGATTGCATAAGTAGAATTTGCAACTTTATTGAAATGATTATTGTTCAATCTATTAATAAAATGTGTAAACATTTCGAAGTCTGTTTCAAGATGTAATGATCTGGTTGAGAACCGCCAATTCTTTTTGTATATTATTTTAAGGCATTTATTGTGGATAATTTGCATCTTCTTTAAGTTGTTTTTGGCTGCAGTATACCATACCGGCGAAGCATATGACAGCTTAATTAGTTGTAATTGAAGGCATCAGTAAAAATATCCTTTTACATAAATTTTACACAAGAAAAATATAACGTTTTACGTACGTCACTCAATTTCATTGCATATTCCATGTAATTTTATTGCAATATTACAATTCATATATTTTATGTTATCTGCATAATTAAATCCTTTTCTAAATGACTCATATAAGTCGCTGACTTTCAATAATTTTCCCAGTTCACCATAAGTAAATATTTCCGTAAACAAATGAAGAACTATGCTCGGAGGTCATAACAAATATGCAGAAAATAATAATAGAAAATAATAATACCAGACAGTTATTTCTTGTTAGCATATATTTGATTTTCGGTTTATATTTGTTGGTCAAGTGAGAGTCGTATGACGGATTAATAATTAACATAAATTTACATAAAATAAAAAAAAGAAAAAACACAATATTTAACCACGCGTTCCATATTGATATGATATTATAATTAAACGAGCAAAAAATTTATACATCTGTTCGAACCAAGAAAATAACAACACAAATCTACATACTGGTAGTTGCTTTTATTACATATACGTTTATATTTTCCAAAGTAAAACAGAGACTTGCCAAGTGTTAAATAATTAAAATACCTTAGCAATTCCTTATGAAGAAAACAAAGTAAGTGGGGCACATTGGAATTACCAGTCGTTTGGGGATAAATGATAAGATAATTGGATCAAGTGTGGTTAGAGGAACTCAATTTGAACTATACGTATAGAGTGGTTGTACCATTATTAACGTAAGATTAATCCAAAGTGAAAGAATGTATTCAAGAATTTTGCTTGTATCCGATCCATCCATCATCAATCATTCACTGCAATGAGGTATGGTTAAGTGCTTGTGTCTTAAGTCTTTTGAATTACTTGATATGCGGACACCATCGCTGATGTCATTAAACCCAGCATGTTATACAAATGTAAAGGAATTTAATTTCCATTTTGCTTTTGCAAAATCTAAAACATGATATCTTTACAATGTTACTAATAATGTATGTGCTATTGTTTCAATTATGTATTAATATTGTAAAGAGAAATAGTTCTATTGTTTTCCATGAATCGAAGTTGTGAACAGTTTCTACTCCAACAGTATATCGTGAGGTTCTGGAATTATTTGTTGCATCTACATATATTTGTTTCCTTCAATTGCAAAAATATGAATAGCAGTTGCACGTTATCAATTCACTTAATCTGGCTCATGCTTTTCTTGTTGCTCGCTATTGTAGACAATTTAAACATTCTCAATTCTTCTGCGCAACCTGCAGTAGTCTCCCCATTCTGTCTGTCTGTCTATCTGTCTGTCTGTCATTTTGTCTGGTTGCTCGCTTAAATTTACTTTTCATTTGTTAACCGGTGATTGTTGTTTGCCATCTGGGGGTTCTATAGGAACCTTTTTTGTTTAAATTCATGGATTTTTTTCACTCCAATGTCATGTTCTAATGGCGGGAAACAAGTGTTTTTGTAGAGGAAAAAAATTGATCCTACCGTGAAACAGATGTGGCTGTTGCTACAGTCATTGGTTCCGTTGAGGATTTGATTTGTTTTATATTTGTTAATAGAATATTCATTATTCTTTGTCGTTGCTTTTTTTCCTCAATATCTAACACTCACGCCCGTTCAATTTTTTTTTCTTTTTCGCTTAGTATTGTTTTAACACTCTCGAAGAAAAATGTTCATTGGAAAGCTGCGTTATCCCCTTAAACTTTAGAGACATTTAGTTTGCCCGATTCCACGGAAAGTATCTTACGGTAGCGATTCGCTTTTGTGTATGGTTTTCTCTCTACGGTTTGCCAACAATTTGTTTCAAGTCCATGCTGTTTACCCAGTTATTCGTCTGTCATTCGAATAATACCACAGCATACTAATATATATATATATATATAGATATATAGAGATTTCAACTCCAGTAGGTTCGAGCAAATTTAACATATATGTATATATATGTTAACATATATGTATATATAACATATATGTATATATATGTTTAATTTGCTCGAACCTACTGGAGTTGAAATCTCTATGTGATTCCCTTCTCATTCCCATTTGACTTGTTCTATATATGTATCTATATTATATATGTATCTATATTATTCCCCTCTTTTATTGCATTCTATAGTACGAGTACAGGGTGTCCGTCGCGAAGGTATACTACTTTGTTTGTTTATAATTTTAGATTAAATGAAAAAGAATGGATCTTATAGTGATAAATGTTTTATTTAATATCGACATTTATGTATGACATACAACATCAGATAAATGTCCGCAAATGCGAGCCCTTTTGAGCACATTTTTCATTATATTCTCACACATTTCACGCGGAATTTCATCAATTTCATCACGAATATTTTGCTTCTGGCGTTTGCTCAAGCGTTTCTGGTTTGTTTGCATAAGCCTTGCTTTTCAGATATCCCCACAAAAAGAAATCCGGAGCAATCAAATCAGGCGACCGTGGAGACCAATCAACATTCCCCTTTCCTGAAATAACTTGTTGTGGAAAGAGGTCTCGCAGTAATTCCATAGTAATCCTGACTGTATGCGATGAGGCGCCGTTTATTTTGAAAATTAAATGGCAAAGATCAATTCATGGATTCCAATAAAAAATGTTAATATATGATGCAAACTTGAGTGTTCCATTCGATTTTTAGAAAAACTACGATCAACAAATCACCCTATATTTAGCCTGATGGCACTGCTAGACATTTCTTCTTGAAACATGGTGCTCATAAGTGACTCCCACTTAAGTAGAATCAAATTATTGTTCCAAAACCTATAAATATATATTTTAATGTTGAAGTATTCTGTTATGCTTCGTTATCTTGTATTTCTATTTTAAAGGAACTTAAATTTTCAAAACAAAAGAAAAAAAATGAAACTAAATTTTGATTTTAAATGCTTTCACCGGTTTCAAGATGTTGTATGACACATCAAATGAAAGTGAATCGTTCTCTACGTTGTCTAAAATACAATTTTGATCACTATAAATTCAATAAAATGCCTACATTCCTCACGAACAATCAGTGCGAAAGTATTATTTTAACTTGTGACTAATAAGAACTATAATAAAATTCTTTTAAAAGGCGAAAAATGTCAGGATATGAAAAACTGGATACATTTGAGCTTTGAAAGCATCTCCTCATACTGTAGAATATGGGTAAGTTTTTAAAGAAAAACTGGAAAATATTGCCAACACTAAAGTAGTAAAGCTATATAGATGCAGTGAACTTATGTATTATTACATGTGAAATCTTTCAACAAATATTTGTCCAATATTAGGTTAGGTTAGGTCAATGTGGCAGTCTGAATATACCTATACAATCCATTGTGATACCACGAAAACAAGAGATATGGATGTGCCTAGTTTCCCCCGTTGAACCATCCTGAGCGCTTCAAGAAACTCTTAAGTTGGACAATATTAATATCGTCCAGATCTCCTAGGTCCCTAAAGAAATGAGAGCCCAGTGTTGATCCCCACCTGTTCGCTAGAGCGGGCCAATTGCAAAGAAGGTGTTCTATCGACTCCTCCTCCTCCTCTTTATCCCCACAGCTCCTGCAGAAGTCATTAATCGCAACATTCAATCTCACTGCATGTCTACCAATCAGACAGTGTCCCGTCATGACGGATACAAGCAATGAGACGCCGGCTCTTGATAGCGAAAGCAGTTTGTGTGAACGCTTCAGATGCAGGCAAGGCCACATCTGCCTGGATTGATTACAGCCTCGGACAGACGTTCACCCACCATTTGCTGCTAATTATACGCTATCAGGCAGTAGGAGCTTGCAAGTGACTAGAGGCATGCCCACGGACTCCAACTCAATAGGAGTCTGTAAGGTTGTCCCTAATCTTGCCACCACGTCTGCTCTGCAGTTCCCTGGTATGTCCCTGTCTTTTTTATTACTTTGCTACAAAATCTTCAAGGAGACTCAAAGCACACTTATTGTATATTTTAGTTTTAAATGAGTTAAAACTTAAAAAAAAGTCTACTAAACTACAGAGATCATCATTTTTCAATTGGTGCGCATGTGAGAATTAAGCAAATTTTTGGACTTGGTCATTTGCTTTAAAATTTTAAAGTCTTTTGAAAAGGATGCAAGACTACGAAATCATAAACAGTATGCAGTTTTATTACATGCATTCTATAGTCTCACGAGTACGAGTATATGGTTTCAATCATGTCTGAGAACAATAAACCGATTCTAATACATTAGCTAAGTGGCTTTATTGTTCCCGATTATGCGTACAATTTACAGGTATCCTAGTTAAAGGATGTAACTTTGCTTATTGAAAGTCATAAACAGGACGGGAGAGGAATACCATCGGAAAGAATAAAAACTAAAGACTAAAAAAACAGTTGCATTTGATATCCAGTAAAGTTTTCTGCTTAACTTCGTTAATTATCAGGTGCGCAACCAAGTTGCCGCTGTTTACCAATAGATAGCGACAGCTGTAAGTGCTAGTCGATTCTGTCATAACCTAAACATCATGAGCCAAGCTTAGGCATATGGTAAATATACCGCCTCGACACAATAGTGATTTTCTTTTAAAGTAATATTCTTTTGGTTGTGTGAATATGGATGATTTTGTGCCAAATAATCGTCATATGCGGGAAGTATTGATTTTCTTCTATCAATCGAAGAAAACGGCAGCTGAAGCTCATCGAAAGCTTCTAAACGTTTACGGAGATGCTGCTTTAAGTGAAACAACGTGTCGAGATTGGTTCCGTCGCTTTAAAATCGGTGATTTTGATGATGACGACCATTCGCTTGAAGGAAGACGAATAACCTTCGAAAACACTGAATTGCTGGCATTTCTGGCATGTCAAGCGCAGTAGAGCTTGCTTCAGTTTTAGAAATTCTCCGCTAAGGCATTTCCAAACGATTGCATGCATTGCAAATGATTCAAAAGCAAGGAATTCGGGCTCCTTATGAGTTGAAGTCAAGTATTCAAGCGTCGTTAAGCGTCGTTTCTTCGCTTGTGAACAACAGCTTCAGCGATAAAAAAAAGGAAGGATCTTCTTCATCGTATTGGAATGGATGATAAAAAAAGTGATTCATTACAGCAAACCAAAGAAAAGAAAGTCTTGGGGGCTGCCCGGTCATGCTTCCCAAGTCATTCGCCTCGGCCGAATATTCTCGCTGCGAAGATTATGCTTTGTATTTGGTGGAACCAGATCAGTGTTATCTATTACGGCCTGTTGAAACTAAGTGAAATAATCACTTAGAGATCGGTATCGACTTCAATGAATGCGATTGATTTGAAGTCTGCGCGAGAAACGCCTTCAATACACGGGGAGGCACGAAAATGTGATTCTTCAGCATGACAACGCCCGGCCTCATGAGGCCAAGCCCGTTAAAACCTACTTGGAAACGCTGAAATGGAAAGTCTTATCCCATTCACCATATTCCACAGATATTGCGCCGTCTGATTATCGCTTGTTCCGTTCGATGGCACACGGTCTGGCTGACCAACAGTTCCCCTCATATGACGACGCCAAGGAATGGCTAGATTCGTGGATAGGCTCAAGAGATGAACAGTTTTACTGTGACGGAATTCGAGCTTTGCGAGAAAGATTGGAAAAAGTAGTAGCAAGCGATGGGCAATACTTTCAATGAATCTTTTGTAAACATATTTTCATAATAAAGTTGCATATTCATAAAAAAACAGCGAGAACTTAGTTGCGCCCCTAATACTAAAAATTGATTTTTTTTGAAAACAGTCCTCTGACGAGGGTTATTTAAAAATTATTTAAAATTTAATTTATTTGAAAAAATTATTTAAAATTAAATAAATTTAAAATTAAAATTTAATTATTAAAAAATTAAAATTAAAATTTATTTAAAAAAAAATTAAAATTAGTATTACATGCTTTGTATAGCACAGAGAAATATTCATCATAGTCTGTTCCACTTTTAAATCGAATGTTGTGTATGAGAAAACAGCCTCGACCTGGTAGCCGCTACTCAGAGAGCATTGATGGCTGTGGGGGAAGGGCCGATATACTTGTACAACATTTTCTTCGAGTGTATTAACTATCTGCTATTGAGCCTTCATTAAATATTAAACGATTTTTTTGTTACTGTTGCATAGTCGATAATATTTAACGATTGTTATTGTTGTTGTCGTTGTTGTTGCTGGCATGTTAATACTGCCTGGTGTTGTATTTATAAATTTGAACAATTTCTATTCTGTCGTTTCTGTGCTGCTGCTGCTGCTTTGATTTAAATTACAATTATATGTTAATGAGCAATCAGCTAACAGAGCGAGCGACTGAACAACTGACCAAACAACTTTGGGGACTGTTAATAGGTGGCAAAAAACTATTAAGAATGTACGATTTTTCAGTCATAAATTTACAAAGATCCATTACATAATTCAACTGTGTGTTTCAATATGAGCTGCAAATAAAATTTTAATTGTTGTTGGGTACTCGAAAGTCATTGTTTTATTATTAAGCAAGGCAGGCAGGGATGGAGGAAGGGCGAGTGTGCAACCAAGATTTATAAATTCTATTGCATTTGCATTCTCACGAATTTATTGATATCAAACAGGTAAAAGGTCAAAAGATCGTCTAATCTAAATAAAAGAAAAAAAAACAAAAGTACCGTACATAAATTAGCATTTAAATAAATACTTTCACTTTAGATAGATGGCAACAAATGCTATAACTATTGCGAAATTAATCGTGTGGGGGAAAAGTTGATTGAATAAAGTCCATAATAAATTTATTAAGTGCTTTAAATATTTGTAATAATAAATATTTATATATTTTAATAATGTAATAATTTAATAATAAATATATATTTATTTATTTAAATATTTTTGTTTACAAAAATGCAATAATTTTTTGGTTATCAAAGTAAAATTTCAATTCAATTTCTAAACTTATTTAATATGTGTCAATAAACAGTTTTAACATTTAAATCAATTATGAATCAAAAGATTTTGATCAATTTTTTTGATTATTTCAATTCAATTTCTAAACTTATTTAATATGTGTCAATAAACAATTTTGTTGATGTCAACAAAAATCAATTATAAATCAATTATAAATTGATCGAAATCTCAATTTTCTCAATTTTAATCGTTTCATCGTGAAGTGCTTTAAATACGACACGTAATATTTGTTTACACAAATACGATGATCTTTTAATTATAAAAGAAAAATTTCAATTCAATTTCTAAACTTATTTAATATGTGTCAATAAACAATTTTGTTGATGTCAACAAAAATCAATTATAAATCAATAGATTTCGAACAATTTTCTCAATTTAGATCTTTTCATCATCATCATTTTTACAATTTAACAGCTGAAAATTTTGGTTTACAATACGTGCACCTTCATCCGAGTGAATGAAGGTTCATTCATATCGCGTGATAAGGCAAGCCAATACAGAAATTTCATCAGTTGCACTGACTTACATATGCCTTCACCCAACATTCTTTGCATTAACGCAAAAATATGTGGGGTGTCAGAAGGTAGCACAAGTTATTATCATGAAAAAAACGCTGACTGAAAGGACAGTACGAGGCCCAGAATTACAACTTCCTGAACTGAAGTTTTAGGTGCACAACTAAGTTCTTGCTGTTTTTTTATGAAAACTCAACTTTATTATGAAAACATGTTTACAAAATATTCATTGGAAGTATTGCTCATCGCTAGCTACTACTTTTTCCCATCTTTCTGGCAAAGCTCCAATTCCGTCACGATAAAACTGTTCACCTTTTTTAGGTTATTCACGAATCTAGTCATTCCTTTATGTCCTCATATGAGTGGAACTGCTGGTCAGCCAGACCGTGTGCAATCGAACGGAACAAGTGATAATCGGACGGCGCAATATCTGGAGCATATGGTGGATGGGGTAAAACTTCCCATTTCAGCGTTTTCAGATAGGTTTTAACGGGCTTGACCACGTGAGGCCGAGCGTTCTCATGCTGAAGAATCACTTTTTCGTGCCTCTCCGTGTATTGTAGGCATTTCTCGTGCAGAGCTCAAATCAATCGCATTAATTGAAGTCGACACCGATCTCCAGTGATGATTTCGCTTAGTTCCAATAGTTCGTAGTAAATAGCACCGACCTGGTCCCACCAAATACAGAGCATAACTTTCACAGCATGAATATTCGGCCGAGGCGACGACGTAGAAACATGACCGAGCAGCCCCATGACTTTCTTTTCTTTGGATTACTGTAATGAATCCCTTTTTTATCATCCATTTCAATACGATGAAGAAGATCCTTCCTTTTTTTATCGCTGAAGCAGTTGTTCACAGGCGAAGAAACGGCGCTTAACGACGCTTCAATACTTGGCTTCAACTCATAAGGAGCCCAAGTTCTTTGCTTTTGAAACATTCTTAACGTATGCAATCGCTTGGAAATGGCTTGGCGGGTAACTCCTAATACTGAAGCAAACTCTACCTGCGTTTGATATAGATCTTCATCAAGCAATGCAGTCAATTCAGTGTCTTCGAAGGTTTTTCGTCAACATCAAAATCGCCGTTTTATGAAAGCGACGGAACCAATCTCGACACGTTGTTACACTTAAAACAGCATCTCCGCAAACGTTTTGAAGTTCTCGATGAACCTCAGTCGCCGTTTTCTTCGATTAAAAGAAGAAAATCAATACTTCCTGCACATAACGATTATTTGGCACAAAATCATCCATATTCACACAACCAAAAGAATATTACTTTAAAAGAAAATCACTATTGTGTCAAGGCGGTATGTTTACCATATGCCTAAGCTTGGCTCATGATATTCAGGTTATGGCACAATCGACTAGCACTTACAGCTGGCGCCATCTATTGGTAAGCAGTGGGAACTTAATTGCGCACCTAATAATTAACAAAGTTAAGCAGAAAACTTTACTGGATATTAGTGCGACTGTTTTTTTTTTTCTTTTCTTTAGTTTTTATTCTTTCCGATGTTATTTCTCTTCCGTCCTGTTAATGATTTTCAATAAACAAAAGTACATCCTTTAACTAGGATACCTGTAAATTGTAAGCATAATCGGAAACAATAAAGCCACTTAGCTAATGTATTCGAATCGGTTTATTATTCTCATACATAATTGAAACCACATATTCGTGAGACTATAGAATGCATGTAATAAAACTATGTACTCAGTTTATGATTTCGTAGTCTTGCATCCTTTTTAAAAGATTTTAAAATTTGCTTAATGCTCACTAAATGTTTTTTTAAGTTTTAACTCTTTTAAAACTAAAATGTACAAAAAGTGTGCTTTGAATATCCTTGAAGGTTTCTAGTAAAGTAATAAAAAAGACAGGGACATACCAGGGAACTGCAGAGCAGACACGCTGGCAAGACTAGGAACAACCTTACAGACTCCAGTTGAGTTGGAGTCCACGGGCATGCCTCTAGTCACTTGCAAGCTCTTACCGCCTGATAGAGTATAATTAGCAGCAAATGGTGGGTGAACGTCTGTCCGAGACTGCAATCAATCCAGACAGATGTAGCCTCGCCTACATCTGAAGCGTTCACTCGCATTGCTTTCGCTATCAAGGCCCGACATCTTATTGCCTGTATCCGTCATGACGGGACACTGCCTGATTGGAAGACATGCAGTGAGATTGAATGTTGCGAGAGGGACTTCCATATCTCTAGGGATGGTAACATAATTAACTATACAGTCTAAGTGAGTCTGTCTATTCAGACTGCCACACTGACCTAACTTAACTTAATATTGGACATAAGTTCAATGCATCTACATATATAGTTTTACTACTTAAGTGTTTGCAATCTCTTCCAGTTTTTCTTTAAAAACTTACCCATAGGCTACAGTATGAAGAGATGCTTCTAAAGCCCAAATGTAGTAAAATTCTGTATCCAGTTTTTCATATCGTGGTATTTTTCGCCTTTTGAAAGAATTTGTTTTTATAGTTCTTGTTAGTCACACGGTAAAATAATACTTTTGCGCTGGTTACTTATGAGAAATGCAGGCATTTTATTGAATTTATAGTAATCAAAATTGTATTTCAGGCAACGTAGAGAATCATTCATTTTCATTTGATGTGCCATACAACATCTTGAAACCGGTGAAAGCATTTAAAATCACAATTTAGTTTCATTTTTTTTCTTTTGTTTTGAAAATTTAAGTTCCTTTAAAATGGAAATACAAGATAACGAAACAAAACAGAATACTTCAACATTAAAATATATATTTATAGGTTTTGGAACAATAATTTGATTCTACTTAAGTGGGAGTCACTTATGAGCACCATGTTTCAAGAAGAAATGTCTAGCAGTGCCATCAGGCTAAATATAGGGTGATTTGTTGATCGTAGTTTGTTTAAAAATCGAATGAAGAATTCAAATTTGCATCATATATTAAGATATTTTATTACAATCGATAAATTGGTCTTTGCCATTTAATTTTTAAAGATAATTTCATGTATCTGGTTCCGTCTCAGAATGTCCATTCGGAAGGTCCAACTTTTCGTCGCTTTTTCGAGCATTTCGGCCTGTATTCCACGAATAACGCGTGTTATGTTATCCTGTAAGACTTCAATAGTGTTTGGCTTGTCCACACAGAGACTAACGACTTGACATAACCCCACAAGAAACAATCAAAAGGGGTTAAATCGCAAGATCTTGGAGGCCAACTTACAGGCCAAATCTAGAGATAAGCTGCTCACCAAATTCATCCCGTAACATATCAATTGTTTCACGAGCAGTGTGACATGTTGCACCATCCCGATGAAACCACATGTCAACCAAGTTCAACTTAGCCAATTGGGCCAGAAAAAAAATCGCGTATCATGGCTCGATATCGTTCGCCGTTGACGGTAACGTTTCTTCCTCGGTCGTCTTTGAAGAAAAATGGACAGATGATGCCACCAGCCCATAAACCACACCAGACTGTCGTTTTTTCGGGATGCACCGTTAATTCATGTATGGCATGTGGCAGTTCATCACTCCAGATGCAACAGTTTTGCTTGTTTACATATCCGTTCAGCAAGAAATGAGCCTCATCGTTGAACACAATTTTTCGATAAAACGGCGGATTTACATTGAGCTTTTGCAAGGCCCATTCACCAAAAATTAGACGTTGTGGTAGGTCATTCGGCTTCAATTCTTGCGTGAGTTGAATTTTATAGGCTTTCAAACTCAAATCGACGTGTAAAATGGAGTAAAGTGGTTGAGTAACACATACCCAATCGCTGAGAACGGCGACGAATTGATATTTCACGATCGTCATTAACACTGGTCGCTACGGCTGCAATATTTTCTTCGGTATGCACTCTACGCATGCGAGTCGATGGTTTTATGTCCAACAAAATTAATTTGGTGTGAAATTTGGAGATAACAGCACGAATTGTTGATTCAGCAGGTCGATTATGATGACCATAAAATGTTCGTATCAAACGATGCACATTTGCCACAGAGCAAAAATTTTGATAATAAATTTCAACGATTTGCATTCATTGCTCGTTTGTTAGTCTTTTGGGCGTTTGGGCGCCATTACCAACCAGTGCTGCCAACCTGAAAAACTTATATCTTAGAAAATCATCCTATAGAAATTGATGAATAACTAAATATTGTTTGAGAAAAATGAAAATTCATCTTATTTTTGAACACACTTCGTATGAGCAGATCTTTTCAAGTAAGAGTAACCAGGCAGTTTAATAAACTTTCAAACACATTAAACATTTTTTCTTCATCCCAAAAAGAGACTTTTTGCATATTTCAATGATATTCCTCATCTATAATTATCCGCTTGGGCCATATTTTTTTTTTTTTTTTTTTTTTTTTTGAGCCATTACGTGCATAGCATCTCAATTACTTAGTTAAAAAAATCTTGAAAAAAAAAACTAAAATTATTAACTTTTGCCATTTAATCTGTTATTCAATTTCTCGTTATATTATGGAGAAGCTGTAAATTCCAATTAAAGTCATAATTCCATATTTTAGGACAAAAAACATACAAAGTGCAAAATTCTAATAAGTGAAGTAGACTGTCATATTGAAAATCATATTTTTTTTTTGTATTAAAATACACTACATTTTTATAGCATTAGTGTTGTAAAGTTGTATAATGTATTTGTCATTGAATTATGGAGAAGATATGTTGTAATATTGTAATTTAATCAAATCGGTCTTACAATCCTGAATAAATAAATTAAATTAAATTAAATGAAAAGTTTGAGAACATTTTAATTTCTTCCAGTCATAACAAATATAAATAAAATGGCATTATTAGAATCCAAATTTAACATATAAAAGATTTTGTTAACACTAACAATTAGAGTGACAGATAATGCAGATATGGCAACGCTCAAACAGACAGGGAATTAGTCATACTATAAGGAATATTGATTGATATTGGTAAAGGCCATTGAATGAATAAACGTCTAAAACTTAGTTCGAAATTAACAAATAAAAGCTGCAAAAAAATTTAAACTCGTAACTGTTCATATATAACATCTAAATGACTATTGAGTAAATGTAATTGAAACATTATAATTATTGAAACCGAAGAAACATAAATTTATATATATAAATTGTATACATTTGCACTGCAATTGTTATAATAATAATTATAAAATATAAATATAGTACACACACATTATAATTGGCCTTCATTTCGAATTCGTTTTTTTTTTTTTTTTTTTTGCTTCGAACTACAGTTCCATACATTTTTTATCGAATATGTGCTTTTTTTGCACTTCGTTTTGTTTTCTTCATTATTAGAAATGCAAACAGTTTGTTTTGGATACTTTTTTTATTTGTTTTGTGTGCAAAAGGTAGCCCCCGGATTTGTATTTTTTTCTTTTTGTTTTGTAGTAAATTCGAAAAGGCCCCACCATATCAATCATAGATTTGGATTTGTTTAAATTGAAACTAAACAGCCCCAATATATCCATGCGAGTTTGTGTGAATATACAAGAATTCTACGATATTTAAGGTCAATAAAAGGTTATTGAATTTTTTGAAATAAATACAAAATAATTGTTTTTTGTCTTTTTGCACTTGTTGTTGCCGTTTAGATGTACCCAAGCATGTACTTAACTACCTGGCCACCCTCTCCTTCAATGCTACGAGTTTAACGCGTTTGTGTCTTAAGTCTTTTGTTGGCTTCATAGGGAATGAAGAAAATTCAATGACAACGTTTTCGAATGAAACAAGGCAAAAAAAAAATACAAGAAATCTATGCAATTATTTAGCGGTTATGTACAAGAAGTTTGAAATATAGCTTATTTGTTATATTTCTTCAAGAAAAAAGAATAGCGTTTGGTGCGCTTTACGTTAACTTTTTAAATATAACATTATTAGCAGTCATAGATCTGCTACTTTAATACATTGTGTTATTTACAATTCACAATTAAAAATAAAGTGGACTTTGGTTGACTTCTAGAGTCACAAAGTCTAGCTGGAAAACGAACGGTGGGTCATTTGCTAAAGAAGTGGGTACAAAGCGGATGTTGGGTCGACAAAAGTTTCGATTTTTCTCTCACAGATTATGCATTTTATTATTTAGCTTAGCTGAATTAGATTACATTGTCCGACATTTTAAACTTTAATTTGTGATATATCACAACGTTTACTTTTAAATCCCATTGTGAATATTGGAGACATAAAAGAAACATTTTCGCCATATTTTGCTCTTTTTTTCAGTTAATGAAAAAAAGTCACGCAAGTACACAGCGATATCATTGGGACGGGCATGATTTGGATGCCTTAAAGGAACACAAATGCCAAAATTGGTTCATGAAATTCCCTTCTGGAAATTCTCGCGGTCAAAGTTGGCTACCAGAGCGATCGGCCAAATGGAATGGGGAATACGAAATGAAACCCGTTGCCGAATCGAACCAGCACGTTTCTGTTCGAGATGCTGAAAGTGCCGCGTAAGACCATGGAAAACCATTTGAAATGGCTTAGAATCGTCAAAAAAAACTGAACATTTGGGTTTGATTTTAAAAATTGAAGAAATCTTAATCAAAAAATATTCTCTACTAAGCAAGATGAAAAAACTCAAGCTTCATCAAAGACTGAACTGCATCAAAAAATTTTTTCGTTGTCAATTTAGTGGGTCTTAAAGGGGGGAGTGGTTTACATTGAACCTCTTTAAATCCTACACTAACCAGATTTTATGGTTAACAGTTAATGTAGCATCGAAAGTAGAAAATACGTGAACTGCTAATTGACAAGGACTTGATTTACTCCCACTGCAACGTAAAGCCTCTTACAAGTTTGCAGAATCAGCAAAAATTTTTGTAGGAAGTTGGGTAGGAAGTGATGATACATCAACCTCATAGTTCATATCTGGCACCTTTTTATTTTCGGATTTCCATTTATTTCAAAATCTGTAAAAAATTTTCAAATGAAAAATCCTTCAATACAGATGAGGATCTAAAAACCAAATTGTTCCAATGTTTTAGTGGGAAGGATTAGCCATTTTTCCAATATAAAACGAACGAACGGTGTCAAAAGATCATTGAGTAAAATGACGATCACAAACTACAGGGTGTCCGTCAATACTATACTACTTTGTTTTGCCGCCATTTTGGTAAACATTAGTCTTGACAGCTCATATTTGGCAGTCGTGAAGTAGAGACGTGGCAAATTTATTATGAAAAAATAATCGATAAGCCAACGTGTTTTAATCGTTAAAACATTTTATCAAAATCAATCATCGATTACTGTGACGATGAGAAAGTTACGTGAAATTTTTGGGAGAAACAACGTGCCAACAAAGCGCACTATTTATCGTGTAGTGAATAATTTCGAAGAAAGAACATCTGTAGCTGATAGGGCCAAATATGGACCACAACGTACTGCAAGATCGGCTGAAAACATCACCGCTGCTCAAGAAAGTGTTCAAAACAATCCATCAACCTCAATTCGATGCCGTGCTCAGGAGCTTGATCTACAAAGAACAACTTTGGCCACAATTTTGCACAAGGATTTGCATTTGTTGCCATTTAAGATTCAATTCAAATTGACACAAGAGCTTCTTCCACAAGACCATTTACGCCGCCCTACATATGCCAATAGGATGTTACAGCTCGCCCATGATAACGCCGATTTTCATGAAAAAATAATAATGAGTGACGAGGCACATTTTCATTTGAATGGATGTGTGAATAAACAGAATAGTCGGTTCTGGGCAATGGAAACCCCTCAAATTATTCATCAGTCACCTTTGCGTCCATTAAAAGTGAAAGTCTGGTGTGCAATTTGGTCAGGAGGAATCATTTGACCTTACTGAAAACGGCGTAACGGTAACTGTCAATTAGTAGCGATATCATGATATGATTGAAAACTTTTTAACGCCCCAACTGCATGCTTAGGGCTTGGTTAACATGTGGTCTCAACAAGAGGGTGCCACACCGCATACAGCCAGGATTACAATGGAATTACTGCGAGACCTCTTTCCACAACAAGTTATTTCAAGAAATGGTGATGTTGATTGACCTCCACTGTCGCCTGATTTGACTGCTCCGGACTTCTTTTTGTGGGGATGTCTGAAATGCAAAGTTTATGCAAACAGACCAGAAACGCTTGAGCAAACACCAAAAACAAAATATTCGTGATGAAGTTAATGAGATACCGCGTGAAATATGTGAGAATGTAATGACAAATGTGCTCAAAAGGACTCGCATTTGCGGACATTTATCTGATATTGTATTCCATACATAATTGCCGACATTAAATAAAGCATTTATCAATATAACATCATCTTTCATTTAATCAATAATTATGTACAGAGGTGGTGATAGATTGATAGAGATGATTGATATGATAGCAAGGGGAGTAGCGGGGAATCCTCTAATCAATTTGATACCTCTCTCGTTGTAGTTGTGGAATGAAAATGTTGGACTGTATTGCGAATTATCCAATTGCGATGATCTTTAGGAGGACCAATTTCACAGTTGGTTTCTACCAGAGAACTGAAAATTGGAACTTGTAATTTGGATCATATAATTCCACAGTGATGTGAAATTATATGTAATCAAATTGACATTGCACAAATTACAAGTGGCGATAAATAACAGATGAGAATTATAATTAGTGCCAATTCAAAGGAGACTTATTCAGCCAACGAGTTGTGCTTACCAGCTGAGATCTGATTTGTAAGTGATTTTTTTCTTATGACAAAACTTTCGACAACAGTTAAATTCATATGTTACAGTTCAGAATTCAGTTACATTTAGTACACATATTTTCACTCAATGGAGTTATGTAACACTTCAGGGGCAAAAATTCGAGTCCATTCACAATAATATTCTTACAAAAGTACATTTTAATGTACAAAAGAAAGGTTAATTTTAATATAAGTTCAATGGTAAATTTAAATATGTATACAATCTTAAAATTATGGCTAAAATATTGAAGTTTAGACAAATTATAAACAGACAAAGTAGTATACCTTCCCGACGGACACCCTGTATTACTGTTTTGCATTGATAGTCTGTAAGGAAATTTGGTTGCATAGACTTTAATAAATAAATGAAATAAATTAAAGTACAACAATTGTGTTATCTGAGACGTATTGTGCGAATTTCTCAGCCTTCGACAACCAAATCGATGGGCAGCACAAAAAAAAAAGGCGACAAAAACTCCGATGGAAAGTTCAGTCTTTTGCAGTGCTGTCGAAACTTGGTGCGATTTAAGAAAAAGCTCTTGGAACTCTTTCTAGCCTTATAGATTCATTTGATTTTGCTAAATTTTCGATTTCGATAGGAGACCTTAATGGGATGTACAAAAAATAATTTTCAGAAATATAACTGGGCTGCTCATGAAAGCGCTTTCGACACATTAAATTAAATTTCTAATCCAAATATCTAAGATTGTACTAGCTATATTGATCAATTAACATATTGCAACATTTTCCTTAACAAAAAAGAAAAAATAGCTTTAAATTTGCAAATTTTACAAATCTCATATTATTTTAAACGCAAACGGAATAATTATATTATAATTAATCCTATTCTGCCTCCGTTTTTTTTTTTTCATCGTTATATATCCAGGATATCCGCTGTTGTGCAAAACGCTTTTAAACATTGTGCGAAACATGGTTTGGTACAACAATCACAGCTAATTCTACAATTGTTCAAAATGTTTAACCATTGTTTTAATTCATGCAAACAACAAATAATCGCAACGAATTTTATGATCTTTTTGCTTATTTGTTATTGTGCTTAACTTCAACAATTGTAAAATCATTAAGTTGATTTATGATCCATGATCAATTAAAATTTTATAACTTATTCATATCGTATGCATGAATTCAAAATCAATTTTAATTGCACAATATTGAGATGGATATTTCTAATTTCAATTTACGTACGAGTATATCTCTCAGTCCCTGTCTTTTATCGATTTCTCTCGTTAGTTTATTGGTTTTAATTAAGCTTTTTATTGCTTTAGACTAACAAATTATTAGTTTATTGCTTGAAAAATGTGCAAAAAAGTTAAGCAAAGTATAAAGAAAAATATTTTTAGTGGCATTAACATAAAACCAGGTGTTAATCACATTAATGGAAATTCATTTTTCATTTCAGTTTTGCACTAAACTTGTTCATTGTTATAACTGTTATAACACTTAGGTGTTAAAGGAATTAGACAAATGTTAATTTGATTATTTATAATAAAATTATAATAATAAATTACTTTTGGGAGGAGAGTATATATATTATTCTTTAATAAAGAAATCATATTTTTCAGTATAGTAAAAAATTAAGCAATAACAAACATCAGTATTAAATCAATGCAAAGATTTACCTGAGTTAACTTTTATATCTTGTAAACTGAGCTCATAACATATGAAATTTTTGTCCTACATAACAACAAAATACCAAAATTAGATCCAATTCGAGATACACACAGTGTATATAGTCGACATAGTATATTAAAGTGCAACCGAAAACCCTGTGTGTCAGTCTTTTAAAAGATCGGTTTTTTCAAAATCTCTATTTGGCAGATGTTTTAAGCCTGTAAATCAACTTCCGAAGAGACCAAAATCAAAATATGTCTATGAATCTGAACACAAATGTCAAGTTTTTTCAAATTTTGATGGTTTTTGATGCCAAGAATTCAGCCATTATAGGAGGTGACTAAAGGGGTTAATTCCCAGTTTAAAAACCAAGTATTTTTTCTTTTTGGTGCACAAAAATCGATGTTTTTAAGTCGATTAAACCAGGTGCCAGGTAGTATATTTTTTTCCATTCATTTTCTTTATTGAATCTTTCTAATGAAATTTACAATAAGTATTCAAATCTTAATCCTATCTTAAACTAAAGTATCCTGCCATTGCCGGATCTTATTTTTGACGAGCCAAACTTTTTATCACCGGACCAAGTCTAGCGTGTCCTTTCTTTTTAGCCGTATATGACCGGGAAAATGTTGAAGGTTTTGAGCGAGTGGGTTTGAGTGGGAGGACAACTTCAATACATATGACTTGCTTAATTTTTTTGTTTCCTCGGAAATATAAGGAATGTTTAAATCTTTGTGCTTCAATATGATTTTGTAGATGGTGATTTTATTTTCAAAACTGAGAGTAGACTGGGAGCCAATAAGCCAGTGGAGTTGAGCCATTTTTAATTTCAATTGTATGATTTTTGAGTCAATGTGATTTTTCCAGGTGAGACGTCGGTCAAGGTGAATACCCAAATATTTCACATGGTTATGAACGGGTATGGTACTACCGTGAATAGTGAGGGCTGGGCAATTGTTCTGTCTAAGAGAGAATGTAACCTGTACACTCTTAGTGGCATTTACTTTCATCTTCCACTTTTCGAACCAAGATTCTAATGTGTGTATATGAGACTGCAGTTGTCTAGAAGCCATTAATGGGCAAGTGCTAATGCTCATGAATGCAGTGTCATCAGCGAAAGTTGAGGTTTGAATTAGGGAATGAACAGGCATGTCAGAGGTGTAGATGGTATATAGTATAGGGCCTAGTATACTGCCCTGAGGAACTCCTGCTAAAACTTTTCTTTGAGTTGAAACAGAGTCTTTCGATTTTACTACAAAAGATCGATCCTTCAGATAGCTCTCCAGGAGCTTATGGGTATTTGCCGGTAGAAAAGAGACTATTTTGTGAATAAGGCCTTCATGCCACACTTTATCGGAGGCTTGGGAGATGTCTATAAAGAGAGCTGAGCAATATTTCCGATCTTCGAATGTTTTTCTGATCTGGGTTACTATACGGTGTACTTGTTCTATCGTTCCATGACCCTTGCGAAACCCAAACTGGTGCATGCGTATTGCATGGTTTGCTTCAATATGGGGGTACAAAATTTGGAGAAAGATTTTTTCAAACAATTTAGATAAAATAGAGAGTAAACTTATGGGTCGATAGGATGTAATTTGTGACAGTTCCTTTCCAGGTTTTGGGATCATTATTATTTCAGACAGCCTCCATGATCGAGAAAAGTATCCAATTCGAAGTATAGCATTAAATATAAATAAAACTAATTTTAGGATATTGTGGGGGAGTTCTGAAATCATTTTCGCTGTTATTTTATCGTGTCCAGGAGATTTATTCATTTTCAACGAGTGAAGATTTTTCTTTAAGAGAGAGTGAGAGGTAGTATATTAAAGTAAAGCCGTAAACCCTGTGACGGTCTTTTAGAAGATCGTTTCTTTGAAAACCCTATTTGACAGGTTTTTAAGTCTGTAAATCAGTTTTCCGAAGAGGCCAAAATCAAAATACTGATTATTATTCGAAGACTTATAAGTTGTCTATAAATTTGAACACAAATGTCGAGTTGTTTGATGGTTTTTGATGCCAAGAATTCAGCCATTATAGGAGGTGACTAAAGTGAAGCCGTAAATTTGAAAATGAATGTCAAGTTCCATCAAATTTTGATGGTTTTTGATGCCAATAATTTAGCCAGCATAGGATATGATTAAAATGGTTAATTTCCAGCTTAAAAACCAAGTATTTTGTATTTTCAGAGCAAAATATAGACGTTTTTAAATCGATTAAACCAGGTACTTCTGGTCGAACACCATTTTTTTCTCGGAAACTCGTTGCTGAAGCTTTATGGGAGATCTCTTCGCATTCAGTGAACTTACACTCATTCTATTCTACTCTGTACTCTGAATATTGGAGAGTTGATTACGGGAATGTCAGCCGCATTTGTTTTTCTTTAGAACTATCAAAACAAGGGGTATCAATCGTTTTCTTTGCCGAGGCTACTTTTGACCTCTTACAACCGCAAAGTATCAATAAAGTTGACTAAAAACGTTAAATTTTTAAAGGCCAGACAATAAAAAATATGTTCACAAGTGTTTTCAAAAAACAAAAGTCACTAAATTTTTTTAATTTCCATTCAAAATTGGATGAAATTTTTAAATTCTCCCATATCCCATTCATGGAATAAAAGAAAATTTTATTTTAAGGCAGAGGTTTTCACTACAGGACGGAAATTTTTCCAGTATTTCCAAATGATATTCCACTGGGAGGCGCACCAATTGCAATACAATAAAAAATCCAGATAACTTTTTTCATAATCACTGTATTTCATTTATTTTTTTATTATGCAAAAAATTCGATTCCATTTTATATATCTATATTAGTTTTGAAGATGACAGACCGTAAATGAAATTTAAGAGTTTGTATCGTTATAAAATTCCCGAGGTGGTCTACTTTGAGGCGTTGTGGTGCAGCCCCCTTTAGAATTATAAATTACTTGAACTGAAGCTATTTAGCTTTGAATATGATAGACCGTAAATGACCTTCATGGTCATTCACGCATATGTGACACCTGATTAAAGTATTATTCATTGCGACCTGAAGTTTTGAAGTCGAAATAGCCTGAATTATTGTTTTAATGGGCTGCTTCAATTCAGTCGAATTCCTAAGTTTCGTTTTGTACACCTTTTGCTTGATCAAAGCCCATAAAAAAAGTATAGTCCAATCAGGTCAGGTGCCCTTGGAGGCCAGCGGAAAATGGAGTTTCTGGATATTAATTTGTTTGAGAATTTTCCTAGGAGCTCCGCCATAACCGGTCTGGATATGTGTGCATCTTACTGGAAACAAATGCTGTTGAAACGGACACGTCTTTTACGCAATTCTGGGTAAAGAAACTCCTTCAACATCTTTAAATAATAGTTCCCATTGCCATTGACATTGTGTTTGCAGCACGATTCGTGCTCCACCCTGTACAATTTGTTCGAGTAATATACTAAACTTTCATTTAATAATTTTATAAAATTAAGGTGTTTTGATGAATCCTCGAGCATCAAATATAATAGTGGGTGATATGTACAGGGTGATTCTTTAAGATTTAAGTTTTTCAGGTTGACAGCACTAGTTGATAATGGCGTTCAAACGTCATCTAAGTGAAAAGTAAAAAGTGTACAGTATACTCTGCCATTTCATCATGGAAAGACTAACAAACGAGCAACGATTGCAAATCGTTGAAATTTATTATCAAAATTCGTGCTCTGTGACAAAAGTGCATCGACCATTTAATGGTCGTCATAATCGACCTGCTGAATCAACAATTCGTGCTGTTATCTCCAAATTTCGAACCAAATTTACTTTGTTGGACATAAAATCATTGACTCGCATGTGTGGAGTGCGTACCGAAGAAAATATTGCAGCCGTAGCGACCAGTGTTAATGACGATCGTGAAATGTCAATTCATCGCCGTTCTCAGCGATTGGGCATGTGTTATTCAACCACAAGGAATTTTTTTTGTACCCCAATTGGCTGAGTTGAACTTGGTTAACATGTGGTTTCATCAGGACGGTGCGACATGACACACTGCTCATGAAACAATGGATATATTGAGGGATGAATTTGGTGAGCATCTTATCTCTCGATTTAGCCCCAAAGATCTTGCGATTTAACGCCTCTTGATTATTTCTTGTGGGGTTATGTCAAGTCGTTAGTCTATGTGGACAAGCAGAACACTACTGAAGCCTTACAGGATAACATACCGTGCGTTATTCGTGGAATACTGGCCGAAATGCTCGAAAAAGTGACGAAAAATTGGACCTTCTGAATGGACACTTTGAGACGGAGCCGCGGACAACATTTACATGAAATTATCTTTAAAAATTAAATGGCAAAGACCATTTTATCGATTCCAATAACAAATTTTAATATATGATGCAAATTTGTGATTTTTGTTCGATTTTTGAAAAAAAAAACTACGATTAAAAAATCACCCTTTATTATAAGCGTAGATTTTTCTTAGGCCAATTTTCTAGAAGTCCCTGTACAGGAAAAGTTGGAATGCATTCTCTAATTGTCTGTCCACGTTTAAACATTTCATTTCCAGCCCTGCTAATTCTGACAACTGCTAATTAATCGCAATTATTAAAATAGAACTGGTCTGAATGAATGGGCTGCCTGGTAACTCTTTTGTAATAGCCAGTGACCTACAGAAAAGCTAAAGAAACAACCAGCCAAAATTTCGGTAAGATGACATTGGCTATGTATAAAGCATTTGACGGAAATTTTTGTACCGAACATTTTTTTATATAATTTATCTATTTAGTGGTTTCAAAACCGCCGCTCTGGCAAGACTATTAGCTGTTAAATACCTCTGTCATCTGAAGTGTTATTTATTTAGTGAAAGGTTTGCCACTTACGAATATGGATCGTTCAACAATCGAATAACGCGTAAAAATAGTTAAAACTTACTGCAGAAGTGGTGATTCAATCGTGGGCACTTTTCGTGTATTACGGGGTGGTTATAGTCGTCATAATCGACCTACTGTGCATGGAATTAGCAGGATTATGAAAAAATTGAGGAGACAGCATCATTGCAATGTACGTACTGTCGAAAATATAGCTTTTGTTTGTGAAAGTGTGGCGAATAATCCGAATTTCAATTCAGAGCCCTATAGGCGCGTAATAACAGACTTTTTTTAACCTACAATTGAAGATTATGAACTGGACCATATGTAGTTTTAACAAAATGGAGCCACGACCCACACAATACGAGCGATTTTGGCTTCATGAGAAGTTCCCAGAAAGCGTAATTTCACGTTTTGACTACTTCAGTTGGCCACCAAGATCATGCAATTTGACGCCGTTTGACATTTTTTGTGAGGCTACATCAAAAACCGTTTGCGCGGATAATTCCCAAACGTTTTACTATTTGAAAACCAATATTCGTTAAATTATCGCAGAGACACTGCCCGAAAGTGTGAAAAAGTGGTCGAAAACTACCGCAAAAGGATCTACTACTGCAACCAATGCGGAGACAATTATTTATTATATAATGAATAACAATTTTTATCGAAATCATAGTTTTATGTGTGTTCTATTTAACTTTACTTTCGAAACCGAAAAAATGAATATTATTATAAATAAACGCCTCAAAATTGTTGCTTAAACTATTTTTGTTTGTGGCTGCTCTTTTTTATTTAATCGGTTTAAAATAAATTTCAAAAATCAAAGTATACCTTAGGGGGTTTTTAAATACTCCCCAACGAAAGACTTAAGACACAAACTTCACAACGGTAGAAAGATTCATTTACAAAAAACTATGAAAAGAAATGAAATAGAAATGCAGCGCAACACGCTTTTTACGCAGAAATTTGTAATGCTTATAACATGTACTCTTTGCTGTCAGCATGGCTTTGCTTCAATTGTTTATAGAACGTGCTACTTTTATACCGAATATGCTAAAAACAAATTATTTCTATGACGATCACTTTTTAATGTCACTGAAGAAATTTTGATGATCTTCCCATATTATTTTATATATAACATCGATTATAGCCGAAACCGAAAACCAGGTTTTTTGAAATGAGCAATTTCAAACGAAGCGGGAAATCGTTCTTTTAAAAAAGTCGTTTCTTGACCACTCTAGTGGATTATCAATCTAAAGTCACACCGCTAAGGACCAAACAGTTCAGACAGCACAGAATTATTCTTTCAAACAACATACTCGACAGGTTCCTATATACGATGGGTTTATGACTAATCAAGCGGTAGTTGGCACAAACACTTGAATCGCCTTTTTTTGAACAAAGGACATAATGCGATTCCCGCATAAAGACATCCACAATTCAACGTGGCTATCTCCTGATCATAACACGAGGAATCACATTGACCATATGGTAATAGACGACAGAAGACATGCTTCTAATGTCATGGACGCGCTTGTTATTCGTGGTGCTATTATTGACTCGGATCACCACCTGGTTGTAGCTAAGGTACGCACGAGATTGAGCAGAACGAAAAATGTTCGTAACCAGGCACAAAGGAAGCTCGACGTCGCTATTCTGCATACCCCTGAGATAGCCCCAGCCTACTCCACCAAACTCTCACAACTACTACAACTAAACGCCCCTGATCCTGATGTTCCCGACGCACTGTGGCAACATATTGCGCATTCTATGACAACTGCTGCAAAAACCAAACTTGGGCATGTGAAACCGCACTCAGACAGGCCCTGGTACAACGAAGAATGTCGCATGGTGTCTAAGGCGAAGGATGCTGCATACAGGGCAACGTTGCGGCCAATTGTTACGAGTGCAGTTAGGGAACGCTACGAGGAGACGAGAAGAGAGGCGCACCAACTCTTTAGGCGGAAGAAGCTGTTGTAGAAAGAGCCTGAGAGTGAGGAAATAGAAAGGTACAGGGTTAAAGGTGAAGTAAAGATAACAAGGGAAATCTGGTAACAGATACGCAGAATGTGCTGCAACTATGGAGAGAACATTTTTATGAGTTCTTAGTTTCGGATGGCAGCACGAGTTAGGAAATCATTCCAATTATCGACGATGGCATAAATTGCGCAGCTCCAAGTCAAACAGAGATCAGAACAGCAGTATTGCGGCTTAAGAAGGACAAAACTGCGGGCGCTGATGACCTGCCAGCAGGGCTGTTTAAAACTGGTGGCGATGAGCTGATAAACAGTCTGCACCAACTCCAAAATATGGTTCGGATCGAGGAAAACATGCCCGATGATTGGAATTTGAGTGTACTGTGTCCTGTGTTTAAAAAAGGTGAACCAAGTGTTTGTAAAAGCTATCACGGTATCAGTCTTTTACCAATTGCCTATAAGGTCCTACCGAGTGTGATATATGAAAGACTAAAGCCATTTCTAGCTGACCTGATTGGTCTTTATCAGTGTGGCTTTAGACCTGGTAAATCAACAACTGACCAGATATTCACACCACGACAAATTCTGGAGAAGACCCAAGAAAAACAGATCGACACGTACCATCTTTTCGTCGATTATAAACCTGCCTTCGATAGCCCGATACGACATAAACTGTATGGGTCCATATCCGAGTTTGGAATTCCTGCGAAGGTTATACGTTTTTGTAGGATGATGTTGACTGACACAAAGTCTTCAGTAAAGATAGGCAAAGATCTTATCGAGCCTTTTTTCACTAAACGAGGATTTAGGCAGGGCGACAGTCTATTATGAGGAAAGCTGCAGTTAGCACGACTGGTACCATCTTCAATAAAAGCCATGTGTTACTCGCATATGCAGATGACATAGACATTATTGGGCCAAAACTGAGAGATGTTATTGCAGCTTTCTCAAGCATCGAGAAGGAAGCAGCAAAAATGGGTCTGGTGGTAAACGAGGACAAAACAAAGTTATTGCTTTCAACGAACAAAGAGTGTACTCGTTTGGGACGCTGTATGAACGTTGATAACTATAATTTTGAAGTGGTGGAACCTCGGTTCCGCTGTAAACAAAACGGGTGATGTCAGCATGGAGATAAAGAGGAGAGTATTGCTTGCTAACAGATGTTACTATGGGCTCAGCAAACGTTTCAATGACAAAACCCTCTCTCGACAAACAAAAATCCAACTGTATCAGACGTTGGTTCTACCTGTCTTGTTATATGGCGCAGAATCTTGGGTTATGACGCAAGCAGATGAATCAATACTGGCAGTTTTCGAGAGTAAAATGCTCCGGAAACTATATAAACCCATCATCGTTAACGGAGAGTATCGGCGTCACATGAACAATGAACTGTATGAGCTATATGCCGACATTGACGTGGTCAAGCGCATTAATATACAGCGATTGCGTTGGCTGGGTCATGTTGTGCGGATGGACCCAAATGCTCCGGCACGGAAAGTTTTCGACAACGAACTCGATGAACGGCGCAGAGGAGAGCGACCAAAACTCTATTGGAAGGAATATGTTTTTGAAATACTGTCGAAGCTTGGTGTAACGAATTGGACGAGAAGCGCAGAAGATCGAAGCGCTTGGAATTATTTTCTACGGGCGGCGTATAATAGATAAAGATTTCTATTCCAGTCGCCACTTAAGAAGTCACCGGACATGCATTTGCTTAGCCAAAACATAATTAAAAGCTGTTGCCATCGGTCGGAGGTAGTTCCGGTGCACAGTGGATGGGTTTGAAAAAAAAAATGGGAGTAAATCTGCAGTTTCTAAACGGATAGTCCGATTTTAAGGAAATTTCAAGTTTAAGTACCTTATAATTCTAAAAGGAGGCCAAGCCACAATGCCTCAACGTAGGACACCTCGGGGATTTAAAAACAATGCAAACTCTTAGATTTCTATACGATTTAAACAATTTTACCTTCTAGTTGAGATCTTTATGTATGTTTTATCTCTTAAACTTTAGAAGTTAAAATAAAAATGTTTGTTTTTTCACCTACCTTAGTCCAGTTTTTTGCTAATAGGAAACAAATTTTTAACAATTTTTGGAAACTTTAAATCAGAAAAACATGTAAGAATTTTAAGGTTCAAATTTAAAACATAACCTTGACTACACTCCTTGTATTGCCATATGAAACTTAATCAAAATCGGACTGCCCGTTTCGAAACTGCAGATTTATTTCTATTTTTTTGTTTCAAAACCACCCACTCTGCAACCGCAGACCATGACACCGGTAGCTTAGTCCGTAATATTACTACTTCGTCCTCGTTTTTATTTATGATGACTTCTGATCCTGTGAAAGTGTTTCAGCATACTCTGCGCATCCGTAACCACGTTTTCATCACTGACCTTACAGGTGAGGAGTCCCTTGCCATGACCTTACTTTTATATTTTAGTAAAATGTTCTATATACGAGGTGTGCTCAAAAAATAACCGATATTTTCAAGTTTTTTTTAAAGTATTTATTTATTCATCAATTTATATTTTATTTCCTTTAAAGTAGTTCCCCTCAGATATAATACACTTATGCCAGCGGTTTTTCTAATCCTCGAAACACTTCTAAAACGCGCTTTTTGGTATCACCAACAGCTCCTGTTTCAATTTTTCTTTTATCTCCTCAATCGTAGCAAAACGCTTTCCTTTCATCGGTGTCTTCAGTTTTGGGAAGAGGAAAAAATCAGCGAGCCAAGTCCGGTGAATACGGTGGTTGAGGCATGATTGCGGTTTTGTTTTTGATCAAAAACTCACGTACAAGCATCGATGTGTGAGCTGGTGCGTTATCATGGTGCAAAAACCATGATTGGTTTTTCGACAATTCTGTGAATTTCTGACGAATTGCTTCGTAGTATTCCTTATTGACCGTACGACCTTGTGGCAAGAATTCATGATGCACCACGCCATTGCAATCGAAGAAAACAGTGAGCAAAACCTTCACATTTGACCGAACTTGACGTGCTTTTCTTGGTCTTGGCTCTTCTTGGACGCTTCCATTGGGATGATTGGACTTTGGTTTCAATGTCATAGCCATACACCCATGATTCGTCACCAGTTATGACCTTTTTGAGGAAATCTGGATCGTCGTTGACGACGTTCAACAGCTCCTGTGAGCGACGTTGTTTTTGCTCAAAATTTAGCAATTTTGGAAAAAACTTCGCTGCCGCACGTTTCATGCCTAAAACATCCGTAAAAATTGCTTGGCATGAGCCGAACGATATGCCAACATCATCAGCAACCTCTCTAATAGTGATACGACGATTATCTAAAATCATTTTCTTCACTGCTTCAATGTTTTCATCGGTTGTTGACGTGCTCAGGCGACCAGGACGAGCATCGTCATCGACATCTTCTCGGCCTTCCTCAAACCGGTTATACCACAATTGAAGTTGTGTTCTGCTTATAGTAGACTCGCCAAACGCCAGTCAACATTTCAAATGTCCTTGCACATTTAATTTCATGTTTTTACACAAAACTTAATACAGTTTCTTTGATCGATCATTTTTTCAAATAGTAAAAAATCGAAGAGCACACCAAAACACGACTAACCTTTTTGTCTGTTAAAAACAAACTGGCAATCCAAAATGGCTGATATTGTCAACATATATAACAGACATGTGTACCAACATAACAGAAAAAAATACGAAAATCGAACATACGTAACTCACGAAATTTGAAAAAAAAAGCCGTTTTTTATCACACTTCGTATAATACTAACTTTCTTTTCCAACTGACTTTTTGAAGTTGTTTGTTTCTTTCTTTTAAATCTAAAATTAAAAAAAAAAACTCAAACTATACCAAACAAAAACTGCCAAAACCCTGAAAGTATTCTAAGGAGTCCCGAAAGTATGGCTTTCAAATTGGGTCGACAACGGGAATTCGGTCATGAATGCTGAAGAAATTTTCCTAAACAAATGCGAAAATCCTATATCTCCCCTGTTAACATTTGGCTTTTACAATAAAACAGTTTTTTATATTTGTTATTTCTTTCAATATGTCAATATATAATTTATTTTTTACGTTTTGTGGTTTTTGTTTTGTTTGATTTATATTTAATTTTAATATTATGGTGCAGATTAAAACTGCACTTTAAAAGTATATAAGCAAA
>JAHXMU010000273.1:0-45358 GCA_019455685.1 Philornis downsi | reverse complement strand
TTTATTTTACTGTTGTTTATCTTTATTCATAACAAAATATAGAAATTTAAAATGTAATTTCATCGCGAACGGTTCGTCGTAGACCACAAGAAGCACATTTACCAGGACGGATAGCCAGAAGAGTTCCTTTGCTTAGACAAAAAAAAAATCTAAATTTGTACGGAGGAGACGGTGAAAAAATTGCGAAACATTTTGTGGAGCGATGAAACAAAAATTAATGTATTTGGAAACAATTGTGCCCGGAATGTTCGATTCCCAAAGGGTAAGGAATTCCACGTTCGCTTTACAAAGAATACGGTCAAGCATGAGGGCGGCAATATTATGGTCTGGGGTTATATCTCGTGGTTTGGTGTCGGTTCGATAAATCGAATTACTGACACTATGACCAGATTCCACTACAAAGATATCTTGGAAAATACGATGACAAGATAGACAATCCATCAGGATAACGATCCAAAGCATACTTCTAAGTTGGTGAAGGATTGGTCCCAAGATAATAATGTTGCCCTTCTTGACTGGCCAAGTCAATCTTCGGACTTAAATCCAATTGAAAATCTTTGGGGAGAGTTGAAACAAAGAATTGGAAAGCACAGTTATGGAATTTTGTTCAAAAAACTTGGTATGAAATACCAATAGAAACCTGCAGGATGCTTATTGCCAGCATGTCAAAAAGAGTCAACAAAATAATTGAAAATAAAGGTGGATATATCAGCTTTTAACGAAACTCAGCCAATTTAGCAGAAAAAACTTGATTTTTTTACTTTTTTCCTTATTTTATTTTTTTGTCCAAAGTTTTTCGATTAATTTCCTTTTGAAAAATACTGAATTTAATTTTTGTTTTTTTTTATTATTGTTTTAGTATTTATTTTATTTCTAATGTTATAGCAAAAGAAATTAGTATTTGTTTTTCCTTTTAATTTAAATAAATTTTCGTCTACGAGCCTTTTAAAAAAATATATAGGGTGTACTTATTATTTTGACCATATGTGTATATTTGCAATTATGCAAGTGAATTGAAAGTTATTTTCTCAAATTTTTGTTAGTGGTTCATACAATATAAATTATTTTGGAGAGTACATATTTCCAAATTTACTGTCATTTTTTGTAACCTTATTGCATATCAATAAATAATCAATAAAGAACATTTCAGTTTTAAATTATATCTACGGTCAAGAATTCACAACGTACCGAAAAAGTTCTTGTTCTTTGCTATTTTCCATTAGTTATAGTCATGAACTAGCCTTGTAGCAACTATTCAATAACTTTTCTGTTCTATTCACGGTAAAAAAAAACGCATAATTTCTCCCAAAATTTGCAAATTTCCAGTAAAATCAGTGCTTCTTAACTTATCGCAAAACAATAAACATAATTCAAAAAACATGTTTTATTATTTCCAGCATACAGTACATTCTTCCACTCTTTAGTAGTCCTATAATATATCCATTAGTTCTAGTTTCCATTATTATCAATTCAGTTGTACGGACAGTAACTAATAATCAAAAATGCTTGTTCCAAATTGTCTAATGGAACTTAGACAAATTTTCCGTTTTTAAAATATTGAAAATTGCCTTACGCTCATCAGTAATATTAGGAAACAAAACTTAAAAATACTGCGATTCGAATTAAATAGGGCTAAACTGAGGGCTGAACAGAGGTCTGAACTGAGGTCTACAGTCATTTTATTATAAATCAAGGATTTTTTACAAGTGCATACCTAGCGCAAAGTCTAAAAGCTTTCCATTTGGAACCGCTGAAACCACATCAAGAATTTACTAATTCGTGAAACAGCAAAAATTCACCTCGAAATAGTTTATTTAAGCGGGCCAATATATCTGTTTATTTTACTAAAACGTTTGCCGTCTACGTATCATATTGAAATCACAATTCATAGATTATTTCTAAAACTGCAACTGCTTCAATACGTAAATTTCACGTCAATGGTAGTTATAGTAATTTGCTCAGCGTAAAGAGTGGGGTGACGCCGCAAGGTTTAATTTTGGGCCCAATTCTTTTCATTCTTTACATCAACGATCTTTTTCCAAAATTTGATACTCTGTGTATCAATTTAGTTGTACGGACAGTAACTAGTAATTAGAAATACTTATTCCAAATTGTTTAATGGGAACTTGAAGACAAATGGGGTACCGCAAGGTTTAATCTTGGGCCCAATTCTCTTCATTCTTTACATCAATGATCTTTTTCCAAAATTTGATACCCTGTGTAAACCGTATATCTTTGCTGACGATATTCAGTTGGGGGTATTTAAAGGAAATTACCAGTTTCTAGACGTTCTTCAGGAGAAAATTAATTATGTGCTTGATAGGTTACGTGATTGAATGTCGGAGAGCAGACTTTGTATCAATTCCTCTAAGCCCAAAGCTATGCTTTATTCGAACCGAACTGAAGGGGATTTGCGAGTAATTTATAATGGTTCTAATTTACAGTTTGTGCGTGAAGTGAAATGTTTGGGGGTCTTATTAGAAAATAAATAAGCTGCGCTTTGAAAAGCACATTAATCACGTTGTTTTCACTGTTAAGTATGCATTGAGGCAATTATACACAACTAATTTGTCGCTCCTGCTGTTTGTAAAAAAGCAACTGATTCATGCTCTAGTTACGCCAAATATTATGTACTGCTTAGAGGTGTACTTTGCTACTAATCAAAAATATTAAAAATGTATATTCAAATTATCTTTGAATAGGCCTATACTCGCAACATCTTTCCCCTAAAGAGATTTGTACATATAACACATTTTTTGATTAAATTTCTGGGATATTGATTTCCTGCATTTATCGATGTACGATTGTTGTTATGTTTTTACAAAATATATTCTAATCAATGTCCGCTTTTCCAATGTGAAACTTTTAAGTTTTGTCATTCCGTTCGTAGAAGACAATTAATTGTTTATCCCCAGACTTATCTGTCATATGCAGTTGACATAGCTGAATCTTCCTTTACATCTTAATCCTGCATTTATGAGCAATATTTGTTTTTTTTTTTAATTGCAGCAGTATTTATTTTATGGATTTTGTAATTTACTTAATATTGGCAAAAAGGCTTTAAATTACAAGACTGTTAAATAAATGAAAATAAATTTTGAACTACCTGATACCAAAATCTGTATAAGTATCAGGAAACGAGTTCAAACAATAATATTATTCACTGAATAGCTAATATCTTTGAACTGTTTGAAGGTTGATGCAAGATCTAAACGCTATCGTGTACTACAATTATTCCATGCTGGAAATGTTATAATAATCGCTGTTGTACCCGAATTCTCCTGGTTACAGTGAATATTATTAGTTCAATTTAAAAAAAAATCGGTTAGTCGATCGCCTTTTTGACCAAGATTTAGAAATCATACTTTTGCCTTAATGATCCCTACAGAAACCATAAATTATACATGGTTTGAGATCTGTTTTTTGCAAAGACTTTTGTCTCTAGCTGATCAGTTTACAAAATAGAATTTTGTAAGACGTACAACATATCGTAACATCTGTAATTCTTTCAAATTGCATGCACATCACAAATGTCATATATACTCGTATTTCTCAGTACAATAACGTTGGATCCAAATACATACGGAAGGGCCTGAAGTATATTTATACAATGTCCATAACAGACAACCTTTAGGTTTTTAAACGCAGTTAATTCAAACCGTAGTTCACAAAAGTTCTCCCCGGGCTTCATCCATAAAACTTTTACAAATCTACACTTAAAAGTAACAACCGTCATTTGTTCACTTACCTCCTTATAATAGAATAATATCTTGGTGCGATGTCTTCTTCCACTGGATCCATAAATGGCCACGCATCACGATGATTTTTTACATAGACCAAGACTTTGTGCATGCCAATTTGTAGGACTTCCTCGGTTTCGGTAAAGCTAAGAACATTTGGTGTGATGGAATTTTTGTTCGTACAATAATTGTTGTAGTAGGTTGTAGTATAAAGTGATTTCGGTTGGTGTTGGAGTTGGTGATGATGGTGGTGGTGATGGTGATTATGATGGTGATGATGATGTTTTTGAGATTGATATTTATGATAAGATGTTGATGATTTTTTATGTACATACGAGGAGACGGTGTCATGTGAGTTGTTGTGGTTGGCGGTGTTCAAGTGATTGTTATAGTGTTGTTGATATTGGTGATTGGTAAAGTGTGCATTAGTGTTTGTGGTATTGGTAGTAGTACAAGTTAAATGGAAATTATTATCATTAGTGATAGTGGAAGAGGAAAAAGTGGAGGAGTGGGTAGTAGTGGTAGTGGAAGAATTGTGCATCGAGTGGCTGTTGATGGTGGAGGTGGTGCTGTTGTTTGTTTGATGGTTAGTGGAATGTTTTAAATAACGTTTAGTTGGCGGTATAGCGATGGCATCAGCAACCGCTGTTGATGCTGCTCTCGACTTGTTGCTACTGTGACTGTTGTTCTTGTTGTTGTCGCCTGTATTGTCTCTATTATAGCTACTACTGGTCGTGGCATGGTGTTTTTGTTGATGTTGTTCTTGTTCAGACACTTGTTGCTGTTGATGGTACTGATTGCTTTTGTTGGTCTTACTGTTGTTGCTGCTGCTGCATATAACATTTCTACACACATTTTGGTGGTTGTTGTTGTTGTAATTTTGAGATGAAGAGTGATGGTTGTTCAAATGGTTCATGGTGTTGGTGGTGGTAGTTGTTGTATGGATGGTAGGATTTTTGTGGTTGGTAGTAGTAGTGGTGGTGGTGGTGGTTTGATTTTACATTTTACAAGGGATTCATTTGATTTGATTTCGTTTGTATTTTCGGACATTATCAATTTGCATGATTGCATGATTTAATTTGTTTATTTTTTGTTTACAATTACAAAAAGAAAATCAAGAAGGGAAGAAGGGTACAAAATACAATTGGTTTTCGTTTAGATGATTGATTATTTACAAATGGATTTTTTTGCTTCATTTAATACATTTTAATACAAAAAAACTAACAAATTTACAAATGAAAACAAAGTAGCATGAAATCAACCATACCAAATTATGCGCTATATCAATAAAGCATGCGAGAGACATTAAAAGCATTATAATGGATGGAATTACAGAATTTGTGAAATTTCGACTGAGCATACAGACCCTGATATTCTTAGAATAGTAGATAATTGTTTAATAGTTTGGGTATGCAAGTCACAGTTTTCATTTCAAACGTCTCACATGGCGCGCAATTATCACAGAATTTAAATAAAAGAAATTCCTTAACCTTACTTTACAGTGTAGGACCACACGAGATACAAGTAAATACCAGTATAAACTTCGTGTTACTTCAACTAAACATATTCGTGTTTCACGACAAGGACAAAGGACAATCATTATATTAGCGTTTGTAAGATCATAACTTCTTGTTTACTACTCATAACTCCTTGTTGAGTTATAATTTTTTGCTGGATAATGTCCGTCTAATGGCATGTACGAGTATAAAATAAAAATCTTCTAATTCCGAATAAACCAATCTAAGTTTGGTACCGAAAATGACATAATTGTAAATACAATTTGTGATATAGTTTCTGGGAAATTCTATTTTGAGTACCCTGGCTTTTTTCATTTTGAAGTAACCAGAAACCTTTAAAGAATTTTCAAGCAGCTTTTGGACAAATATTCTCTGCTATTTCCATCAAACATTGGTGGCCTTGGCCACGATATTAAACTAGTTTCTGTTCTCAGAGATTTTAATGAAAAGAAAACATTTTGGTTTTAGTCCAACAGTCACAAAATTAAGTCTACATAGCTACACTTCCGAATATGGAGCCAGATTCCCGCTTAGAAGTATCCGCAAGCAACTTGGCTATAAAATGGTCATAAGACGAGGAACCAAATCGGGCAGATATGCTTCTAGTGACAGTTACATGCATGTTTCTATGTGGCGTTAATTCAGCTAACGTTCGCACGTGATCGGGTAAAGCCAAAAACGTGCAATAAAAGCCAGACATCGCTACGCCACATACTCCGAAATAGTCAAGATTCAACAAACTCTCCCAATTACTACGATACATCTAGCTTGGTTCTGATCTTCTTGACACATAAAGGCAACGAAAAACGCGCTTAGAGAAACCCTGGTACGATATCGCATTGTGTCTGAAGAAAAAGGATATCACATAAATGACAACACTGCAGAGAAGTTAGGCACACCGTCTTTTTAAACGGAAGTACCGATGGTAGAAGAGCGGAAGAGCGAGGAAGATCGAAAATTCAACCGATATGTGCAAAGTAAAGATTATTGGGCCCCCATTCAATAAGGATATTAATGAAAACCTGGTCATAAATATGCAGAGTGTGCTGCAATGCAGAAGAGAAAATTTCTTTAATCTATAAGTTCCGGCTAGCAGTACAAGTCTATACTTGCATGCATGCCAATTACCTTTGCTGACGCGAATTACTCCGATTATAAAGAAATAATTTCTTGAAAACTGTGAGATGTTACTTCTGCCTTCTCAAGCATTTATTTCGACGAAAGAAAACTCTACTTATTTGGTATTTGGAAAAACTTTAGAGTGGCACCTTCGCCGCCAATAAAACTAACGATGTCGATGTTCTATTTGTTTGCCACAAGGATTTATTAAACCCCTTAAAAACCAGTGATATTTAAGAAAAAAAAAATGTTAATATATCAAGACGTATATGCACTTTATTATCTCAGAGAAATATTTGATAAAAATATTTTGTTTTTTTGTCACTTCCAGTCAACTCAGTCATTTCGAATGAAATGCACTTCAATAATCCAGTGAACAATGTGCCATTTACTATCGCCTTGTGGAGGCTTATATTAAAACAATTTCCAGGATCTCCAGCAACCTTCGGCGAGGATTAGCCGTTGATACCATTCGCAATGTCATTATTGATAACACACAATAATCTGGACGGCCATAAGTTGCTGATGAATCCGAAAAAGTATACTTTAATGTTATTTTATGGATGAATCCACAATGACTAAAATAATAGAAGTACATAGTTCACAGACACCCACATTAAAGACGGCACATACATTTAACGTAAAGTAAATTTAACTACGACAATAGTCACAACTCAACTACCAATATGGTTGAATGAACCTCCATTTATTAAAGACTTGGCTTATTTTCAACAAAATAAAATATCTTTGTAATATCCTTCATAACTTACTGATATACCTAATCGAACAAAAATCATAAAGGATAGTTGGGAAAAATAATTAACCACAACACAAATCTTGGATAGCATTCTTGGATACATGCATAGCAATAATCGAATGGCCGCATGATAGTGGAATAAATAGTCATATGAATTAAGCCCGAACAACTTTCTTTAAAAACAAAATATCAGTCTGCAGTATTGTCACCTTAGATAGCTCTAAGATCCCACAACAATAACGAACTAAGTCACTTCACCATTAAGTAAAGAGTAGATCGAATTTACATAAATGTATCCCCATGCGTAGAAAAAATAAATTTAACAATTTTGGGCGTCGCGATAACTTAACTCTTGCAGAAAAAAGAAATTTGATTTTTTTCTGTAAAAATGTTAAATCTACAATATTGTTGTCCTGCTGTTACAAATCAGAAAGCCATTATTGTTGACGGATTCATAAGGTCAAATATGAACTGTAGTGTTTCAAAAGTGTTCCATAAAATATCTCGAAACCTAGAAATGAAGATGTACGAGGCTGATCCCAAAACTAGACGATCTGACGTATAGATGGTGCCAGTAGTTTGAAAAAAATAATTTTGGTGAAAAGTTGCAACCTAATAAAACATATGTATGTTTTAAGTTCCAAGGCGCCACGTTATTTAGTATTTTTATTTGAACCATCAAAAGCGAACGATCTCAGTGAATTCATAAACAGAGAAAAAATTGGTCACCTTTATATAGTTTAATATTTCCATTTGGAAGGTCTCAGTCCAACCAATATTTAAGCCGAGCTAGATTCTACTCTGGGAGAGTCTGCTCCGTCGTTTATGACTGTAAAATATTGAGTAGCAGAGTTTAAACGAGGCCGTAGAGCTGCCAAGACGAACACCGTAGTGGTCGATCAATTGGGGTGTCCACGCCAGACACGGTTAAGAAAATCAACAAAATGGTATTGGACTGAAAGTGCGCGAGTTAGCTCAAATGATAGCGCATGCATCGGAGATGAGAAAGCTGTGCGGAAGATGGGTGCCGCGCTTGCTTTCTATAGAGTAAAAACAGTGCCGTGAAGATGTTTCAGTAGAGCGTCGAATTTTATAACCATGGATAAGACATGGATCAACCACTTCACACCTGAGACAAAGCAACAATCAAAGCAGTAGACTGGAATAGGAAAATCGTGTCCAAAGAAGGCGAAGACGGCTCAGTCTTTAGGCAAAGTCATGGCATCTGTTTTTGGGATGCTCATGGGATTATTTTTATTGATTGTCATTAACGGCGAATATAATATTAATTTATTGTTGCGTTTAGGTGATGAAATTGTGGAAAAGAGGTCGCATTTGGCGAAAAAAGTGTTGTTTTATCAAGACAATGCTCCAGTTCACGCATTTACTATTGCGATGGCCAAAATTAATAAATTAAAGTTCGAATTACTTCGTCACTCATCTTGTTCGCCAAATTTAGTTCTCTCGGATTATTTTTTATTTCCAAATCTGAAGAAATGGGTCGGTGCTACAAGGTTTGTCAACAATGAAGAGTTGGAGTCGGCGGTTGATGGCTATTTTAAGGAGTTTGACAGTTTTACTATAAGCACGGTATAGAAGATATTGAATATAGGTAGAAAAAACGTATCGAGCTAAAAGGAAATTATGTCGATAAATAAAGAAAAAAATTTCTACCTTTTTTGTGTCTTCTTTGTTAGGTCGGCTAGTTTTGGGACCGCCCTTACCCCCAATCGGCCATTGTACCTAAAAGAACTAAACGGGAATGACAACACAAGCTCGTGCGTTTGATATAATCCTAAATGTTAACAATGATGGGTTCAAAAATATGAATTTTATTATTTATTTATTTATTAATTTACATTGTGAGTAAATTATAAATAAAATGAGTATAAATTAATTTCTGATGTTACAAAATTTCTACAAAAACCTTATTTTTCAATAAGCTACGTCAATTAATAGGAAATCCACCACATTGTTTCGCCGTCATATAACATTTGCTTATAATGCTAAAGAGACTATTTTACAAAATTTTGAATGCAAATCAACAGCCTTTTACAAATGATTTTGAGCTACACTATGAAAATTCAATGTTAATATGTTGCTAAACATATCTTGAAATAAAACTAGTATAAAATTAAATAACTTAAAGAATTAAAATAAATCAGTAAACCATGCACTACCACTGATCATAGCCTAAAACCGAAAAGCGCACCAAGCAACGCCTACATCAAGTGGTACAGTGATTAATATATTGTAGTTAGTAGGGAAAATGGAAAACAGTCGGATAGATTGAGATCATAACTAAACCAATTACGGAAAGTATAAGCCAAAATTTTATTTATAAAGTAGTACAATTTACACTTACTCATCTGCACTTTTCTCTGAGCTTTGTGATAGGGAAGCGCTGGCCACTTTATTGTTATCTTCGCGCTCTTCTTTTGCTGAGGAAGTTGAGGTTTTTGATTTCCTTCCGCTACCTCCTCCTCCAGCTTTACCGGAGGAAACATTTGTTTCTGTTGACTTTTGTTTCTTATTAGTCATATTAGAATTTTTTGATTTTTGTGATTCTTTGCCCGTAGAAGTTACTGTAGACGACGAAGTTGTGGCAGCCGAAGAGGTATCTTGCAAGGCGGGTGGTATGAATATATTGCCAGTTAGTGAAGAAAGAGAATTATTTGTTTGTCGACCGGGTAGTTTCATATTTGTAGCCGGTGCCATATCCTGAACAACGGCGTTGATGTGAGAAGTGTCCTTTTCCTTCTTGATAACTACAGCCGCTCCAGAAGTCGTGTAGTCGCTGATAACTTCGTGAGCAGACGGCGAGTTTTCCAACAAATCGTTATTGTTGCTATTGATATTACTGTTGTTGTGTGTGTTTTGCTGCAAGTGTATTAAACTTTCCGTGGGTACCACACCCAAAGCTCGACAAAAATTTTCCTTATCCTCAGGACTTAATACTGGTTCTTCTTCATCGAGATTTTTGTATGGCGTCAGTGAAGACGATTTGTGGTTATGTTGCGTCGAATGCTTTTCAGGTAATTGCTGATCCTTGGGTTGGCCACTACCACCATCTATGAAATCACATTGACCTCGACTGGCATGTTTTTGTTTCTTACGATGTTCACGTGACTTCTTTTTTTGCTTTTTTTGTGATTTCTTCTTCTTGTGGTGATGATGGTGATGGTGATGATGATGATGATGCGATTTCTTGCCTAACTTTTGATTTTCTTCGTCAATAAGTTCATCGATCTTTTGATTATCGTTGTGGTTGGTCAAATGCTTGTTGTTGATTACTTGAAAATTCCCCTCGGTTCCTTCAGCAATATCTTCCTGTCCATGCTCTTCGAGAAGTTCGTCTTCGGCAGGTTCTAGTTTAATATTCTTCAATAGATTCAAATGTTCATCCGTTAATGTGGTCGAGTAGTCGATGACGCCACTGCCACTGCCGCCACCAGCCCCTTTGGATTGTGCGCAAGCTTCTTTTGCCTCGAAATCACCGTGTCTCTCTATATGTTGCCTATAATCGTCTTCTTCGTCGTCGTAGTAATTATCTTCTTGGTCTTCGTCGTCGTCCTCTTCCTCGGGCGTTAGACAAAATGTTTCGCGATGTCCTAAAAAATCACTGGATGTTGTTGTTATGGTACGGCGTAAAGAACTGGCATAGGTAGAGATTCCGCTGGCGGTCGATGTTGATTGTGAGCTAAAAAAAATACATCAATTTAGAAAAAAAGCAGGTTAGTTTAATATTGGATTGGTTTAATTTAGGATTAGAACAGATGAGCTCATGCGTTTAGTGTTTGAAAGTGGATGGATTTAAAAAAGAAAGAAAAGGGGATGATAATACAAAATTTATTATTCTCCTCCGGCCTAAAAAATGTAATATACTTTATAAGTTTTTCTATAGACCCTGCCACTTTCTTAAAAAATATCAAGCTCTTTTTCAATACTGTTCCTAACTTTGATTGATACGAAATAGCGTTAATAAATTTAGTAAATCAAAATCTATGGAGTTGACAGCTATAACTAAATTTAAAATATTATGAATAATTCAATCTGTTAGGCTTTAGATTATGAACTTTCGGATTAATATTTGAAAAAAAATTGTGCCTGATATAAATTATAAATATAAGTACAATTGTTTTAACAAATATTATAAATGTTAAGCTTTTTTATTTCCAATGAAAATTATTTTATTTTTGCTTTTGAAATTTGGTAATTTTAGAGGAAAAAAATGATCACTTCTGAGATGTTTCGAAGTGTTTATTTTAAATTAATTAAATCATCTCTACTTATAAATATCACAACAGAGTGAATTTTTTTATGGAATGTTCCTTTCGTGTTAATATTCCATATAAGTTGTGTTATACTTACAATATTATAAGATAATATTGCGTTTTTTTACTATAAAAGGAATTTCGTTTGTTTCAATTTCATTTTTCATTAGCTTACCTTTCTACAGGAAGCTTCATTGCAAAGAAAAAACTTTCTTATTTCTTATAAAACTTGTAATTGTGATTCGGTAAAAAAAATATGAAATGTTTAAAGAATAGAGAAATTGCTATATCCTACAATTACTTCATTGAAAGTTGATTTATAGAAAGCAATTAATTGGTTGATAAAAAAATGCCCTTAAATGGATGGTCGCAATTCCTCCGGTTGAAATTTTCTTCATATAAAATTCATTCAAATAAAAAAATTTAAAGTTCTCTACCGAATGTATTTTTAGAGAAACGTATTAAGTTCCTTCAGGAAAAATATACTTAATAAACAGAGATCCATATGTGGAGATTCAAAGTTTCTCTAAGTTAAATTCTTATTTATTGAAAATTCCTTTAGAAGAATAAATCCGAATTATCTATTGCAAAAGATATTTGTACTACGACAATTTTAAGTTCCGGAAATTTTCTACATCAATGCAAATTTCCTCAGTTAATAATAATAAAAGCAGAGATACTTAGTAGACATTCAAAGTTCCAGTTAAATATTTCTTTATCGAAACATACGCTGAGAAAAGTTCCGTCAGCCAAATCATAATGATTAATGTGGCGACTTAAAATACTTCCAGTTTGTTTCGCAGAATGAGAAATCAATTTGTGAAATTTTATTTTAAGCAATTGTTAGACAATATTTTAAATGACATCCTCAGTCATCATCAAAGAAAAATTATTATTTATTAAAAACGAAGACAAAAAAGTGTTGTGTATCTGTGCCGTCACCTTAATTACTATCCAATTTTTTAGTTGAAAATGAATATATGGAAAAGATTCATCTTGCGACTGACCCTGACATTATGGCTAGTAAATATATGACCGTTGTTTGGAGCCGCGATATCGCTGTCTATTTCCCTCTGAAAAAGGGAAAGCCCCGTTCAATAGATCCAAAAACATAAATGCTTATCAAATCACTAAGTGTACCATAACCCAATCCTGGAATTCAAACGTAATTTGTTTTAGTGAAAGGCTGGAACAAATTACTAGTACAAGAGTACTAGATTAATAACTCTTTGCGTACAAATCGTCTAGTTTCTTCTTTATAACCAGAAGGAAATGTTAACAAAATCAGCACCAAAACTGAAATAATATCAACGGAGACATATTTTTATTACAACTACGGCATAGAGGTTGTCCCAAAGATCCTAAAGCAAAAGTATCTATGTAGAATCATAAATAAACCGTCCAAATTTCAATAATAAACCTCGATGTTCGTTTATAACTTTTGATTCGTTCGTTTATAACTCGTATGCTGCTAATGAAATATATTTCCTAAACATGTAAGTAATAATCAAAATGAATTAGGAAAATATGATGGGCAAACACGGCTCAAAAATTGTCCTAAATTGGAATCTATTGTGGGACAGGTTATTTATTGTGAAATCATTAGCCGATTGAAATCTGTTTTAAAAGGAACACAAGATAACTAATAATACATCCAGACCTTAAAAAAAAGTGTGTCGTAGCGCTATTTCTATATGGATTCCATTTTTATATCGTGGCAACGAAATGGTTTTCAGATAAAAAAAAAAATTCATTCCCAGAAAAGCGCATCAACAAGTGTTGAAGATTCATTGACATGGGGGTTTTCTTTTTCAATTCGACAGAATTCAAATTAAGCAATATAATAATATTGTATTTATCAAGTAAACTATAATAAATTATATAAACTCAATAGATGTGGGTCCATATTTACTTTTAAAATCCTAAAAATGTTTTCCATTTGCATAAAAACATACCTTTTGAGGAGTTTTCGAAAAAAGAAAGTTCCATGAACCTGAAAAAAACGTTATGAATGTCATAGCCTTTGTGCTGTTTGCCGCTGCGTTGGCATAGCTAGAGTTATTTTCCTTATAACAACTAATTTTAACAGAATTCATTGATGCGAAAACTATGTGTAAGGAACTTTTACGGATAGAGCTCAGAATGAACTTTAAAAACAAAAGCCTATAACTAATTCAATTACCTTCGATGATACTCTGTGACCAAACTCCAAACATTGAGCATATCACTCAATCAAAATACTTTTGTAGCCTAGGAATCTCCTCCCTCTAACAAAATCATTTTATTTATAGAATCTTTGTTTCTAAAACAACTTTCAACCAAAAAAAATCTCTGTTGTTAAATAAAAAATATGAAATATGCTTAAAAAGTAATTAAAATAATACTATATAATTATAAAAAAAGGAAATTAATGATAAATTAAATAAAGCATGCTTACATAATTTGTTAAAAGAATCGAATGTTTATATCGATTGGTCTGTGGTTGACTGAAACAATCGATCGACAAGGATCCAATCAGAAGCCAAAACTGAAGAGGATGATGGTTGTGGTTATTTTATTTTCAGTTCAGCGTTATTTATGTTTAAGAACACAAAAATAGTAATGATGTCAAAACAAATTTATAGATCAGTTCTACATAAACGCCAGCCACACTTTTGAAATAAGCCGAAACATGGACCAAGACCGTGTAAGAGACAGAGAGAGAGAAAGAGAGATTGGGATTGGTTGGTTGGTTGAAATTTTTGCCAAAGTTTTTTGAAAATCCTCTTCTTCTTTTTTCAAGCCAAAGTGATAATTTAGATTTTTATTTTTTATTTTAATGGATGGATGTAAAGTGATCAGCAGTTTATGTGGACTTTAATTTTTTGGTGGGTTATAGTGGTGGCACTAGAATTTCTTTTTGTTTATTTTTACTTCTTCTTTGTTTTTTTTAATGAAAACCAAAAGAATAGCGATGAAATAAACAAAAAAAATATAATATTGAGTTAAAAAGAAAAGCCAACAAATAATCCAAAACTAAGGATGCGGGATGATGCAGATGGTTTTGATAGTTTTGTTTGATAATATCGGACGAGGTTTGGACAGTGGTGGTGTGCTTTGGACAATGATGTGGTGGAGTTTAGTGAGAGATGTTTGTATGCTATAAATTTTATGTTTCTTATACAGTTTTCTGTAGTTGACGCTTTTGTTTGTTTTTAAGAGTTTGGCTTTAATTTTTTTATTTTGTTTCTAGAGGAGGACTATTTTGTCGTGCTAACCATCTGCGAGCTCTACCGGTTTGAGAGCATGTAGTCGAGGAGGATGTTGTTGGCAAAATAGGCTTAGGAGGCGGCTGTTCAAATTGTGTACGTAAACGTTGTTGTTGTTGCAGCTGCTCTCTTTGTATGCGTTCGTCTTCTTGACGCGCCTTTAACTCCCGCAAAGTATTAATGCGGTTAGAACTGCGCACTTGTAAGAGTCTGAAATTGAGAAAGAGGGTATTAAATTGTTACTAACAATACATAATAATACATCGTTATTCTTGTGATTGTTAATTCATTTTCATAATTTTAAGAAAGTCATGGTTGAAGTCACGAAAATAAAATTCAAAACATGTTTAAATAAGCAAAAAATGGATAACATATTCAATTTTGAAGGTTTTTACACCAGACTAAAGTTAAATGATTATGCCAGTACTTTCTTCAAATCAACTGCCAGTTGCTTCTCTATTTACGGACTTTTTGATTACTTTGCATCATTTTTAGCAAAAATTAAAACAACATAATCGATTTAGCTGTTTTCCATTTGGTGTCGCTTTCTTCCGGTAATTTTAATTTAATCAATTTTTATTTATGATTGCAATTTGAGGCCTTAAGGATGATTTGATCAAATTACCATATTACAACATACACATATGATCAAAATAATAAGTACAACCTATTTTTTTAAAGCTCATAGACAAAAATTTATTTAGATTGAAAGAAAAAAACAAATACTAATTTCTTTTGTTATAACACTAGAAATAAAATAAATACTAAAATAATAGCAAAAAACAAAAACTAAATTCAGTATTTTTCAAAAAGTAGGAAATTAATCAAAAAACATTGGATAAAATAATAAACACATTTAGTTAAAACAAGCAAAAAGTAAAAAAATCAAGTTTTTTTCCGCTAAATTGACTGTTTCGTTAAAAGTCGGTATATCCACCTTTATTTTCAACTACTTTGTTGACTCTTTTTGGTTTGCTGGCAATAAGCTTGCTGCAGGTTTCTACTGGTATTTCATACCAAGTTTTTTGAACAAAATTCCATAACTGAACCTTCTTTTTAAGAATTTCCTTTCCAATTCTTTGTTTCAACTCTTCCCAAAAATTTTCGATTGGATTTAAGTCCGGAGATTGACTTGGCCAGTCAAAAAGGGCAACATTATTATCTTGGAACCAATCCTTTACCAACTTAGCAGTATGCTTCGGATCGTTATCCTACTGGAATGTAGATCTAAGAGGCATACTTCCCACAGCATAGTTCAACATAGAATTTTCCAAGATATCTTTGTAGTGGAATCTGGTCATAGTGTCGGTAATTCGACGATTGGACCAACCCCATACCACGAGAAAAAACGCCAGACCATAATACCGCCGCCCCCGTGCTTGACCGTATTCTTTGTAAAGCTAACATGGAATTCCTTAACCTTAGGCGTCGAACATTCCGGGCACAGTCGTTTCCAAACACATTAATTTTCGTTTGATCGCTCCACAAAATGTTTCGCCATTTTTTTTTCACCGTCTCCTCTGGTCCAATTGGAGTGACTTCTTGCAAACGCCAATCTAGCCTTTAATTTTTTTTTGTCTAAGCAAAGGAACTCTTCTGGCTATCCGTCCTGGTAAATGTGCTTCTTGTAGTCTACGACGAACCGTTCGCGATGAAGTTACATTTCCAATTTCTGCTGAAATCGCTCTTAAAGACACAAACGGGTCCTTCTTCGCAAGTGTTACAATACGGATATCTGTTGTTTATGAAGTTTTTTTTTTGGGTCTTCCGCGACTTTCAACGGGCTTTTTAGGCTTTAAAGCATTTTATGCAAAAAATAGCGGCCGATTCATAATTTCTGCTACAGAACGAAGACCTTGACCACTTTCTCTTAGTCATGAAACAATTTTTCTCTCCTCCGGAGAACAATGACATTTTCACCCATGGCTGATTTTGTTACTATATATTTTGTTATGAATAAAGATAAACAACAGTAAAATAACTAGACTTTCCAAAAAGACTACAACAGACTGTGACAATATTAAAGAATTGAGCAATGTATTTATTATTTTGACCAAGTACTGAAATCACACCTGAACAAAACTAACTCGCAATGAAAACAACAGGGAAGCCCCAGTTTTGTTTTTACTTTTAAAGGCATTACCATATTAAAGTTATTTAAATAAAAAGGAATTGTCATGTTTACTTTCCGTTAAAGTAACTAAAATTAAACATAAAGCGAAAATAAGCAGGTGTACTTATTTTTTCGACTAGATGTGTATATACATATATATGTATAATATAATACATATATATATTACTAATGTAAAAATTTGTCTGTAACAGAAAAATATGGCTTACAATGACATTCTAAATCAAAATTTTTCATTTTGTAGGGTTTTCGTCCTAGCACGCGGAATTACAACTTTAACTGGAATTTACAGCTACTCCATACAAAATGGCCCTAACAGTTTTCTATTGACTTTGGAGATCTTCTTATTATTCTTTAGTAGTCGTTCAATTTCATAACTTCAATTTAAGCAGTTGTTTAGCTTCTGACGCTAACCTTTGCAAATTACATTCAAGACAAGGAAAACAAAAAAGATCAAAATATTGTTATGCGAATAGTTAATTTCAGTCTTTCTAAACGAAAATTTATTTTGCCTCCATGTTACCGGATTTTTAACCACAAGAACTGCATCTTCGGAGTCTTGATCTACATCACTTCCGTTTAGCTATCGGTGACCTCAACATGCGGTAAAGCAATCGAAAATAAACGAAGCGCTGGAATTCGTGGTACAACTTTTTTAAATTTTCTTCAAAAGTTGTGTAACCAAATGTATTGATATTTAACAATATTTCAATTAGATTAAATTTCAAAATTAAGTTCTGACCGTAAAAACTCAAGAAAACTATTCCTTTTTTGAGATTTTTTTTCGAATCATATTTTTCTGTTATTTATCTACACAACATACCTATACCATTAGTATTGTAAAGTTGTATAATGTATTTGTTATTGAATTATGGAGAAGATATGTTGTAATATTGTAATTTAATCAAATCGGCCTTAAGGCTTAAAATTGCAATCCTGAATAAATAAATTAAATTAAATTAAAACATTTTTTTTTATAGAAACTAACTGAATAATTGCATGGCTAGATTAACTTCTCAATATACATAGTCCTGCCATATGTTCTGTTACACAATTTCCAGCGCTTATCGTTCAAAACTTCTTGCGGGAATAGAACCGTTAACTTTTTTTCAGAACACATGCACTGATTAGTGAAGAATACTAGTCAGTTTGGTTTTAGTTTGCAATCTATTAACATGGAGTGGGGCGTTAAAGAGAATCGAGTCGGCGTAATAGCGTTGCATAAGTGCGGAAAGAGTGCTGGCCGAATTTTCGAGTTGCTAAAACCACTCGGAATATCAAGAATGTTCGTTTATCGTGCTATTGCTCGCTTCGCGAATTGTCTGGAGTAGAAGACAGGTCAAAAAGTGGTCGCCCGCGCGTTGTCCGTACGAGTGCGGTAGTAAAGGCAGTGAGTGAAAGAATTCGGAGAAATCCCCTTAGAAAGCAGAAAATCATGTCCAAGGAATTAGATATATCAACCAGATCCATGTCTAGGCTGATTCGGGATGATCTGCATATGAAAGCCTATCGTCGGTCCACGGGGCATCTTCTAACTCCTCAGCTAAAAAAAATTAGGCTGGAAAGATGCAAGCGACTTTTGCAGTGGCACGCGGACAATGGCCATGAAAACATTCTGTTTACGGATGAGAAAATTTTTACCGTGGAAGAAGTTTTCAACAAACAAAATGACAAGATTTATGCCACTTCATCTAAGGAAGCGAAAAAAGTTGTTCCAAGGGTTCAACGTGGCCATCATTCCTCTTCCGTAATGGTTTGGTGGGGGGTCTCCCACCATGGTGTCACATCCCTCCATTTCTGTGAAAAGGACGTAAAAACTGGTGCAAAGGTTTACCAAAAAGATGTGTTAGAAGGTGTTGTGAAGGGTTTGACCAATACCCTTTTCAATGGACGTAGATGGATCTTCCAATAGGACTCTGCTCCTGCGCACAAAGCTAAAACCACGCAGGGGTGGCTCAAAATCAATATTCCTGGCTTTATAGCAGCAGAAGATTGGCCATCAGGGAGTCCAGATCTCAACCCATTGGATTATGCTTTGTGGTCAGAATTGGAGAATATGGCTTGCAAGATTCCCCACAGAAATTTGGGAAGCCTTAAAACAGCATTAACCAGAGCAGCGTCCTCGATCTCCATGGAAATCGTACGTGCGGCTATAGCCCAATGGCCACACCGTTTGAAAGCTTGTGTTAAAGCAAAAGGCGACCATTTCGAGTGAATACAATTTTTTTTAATAACCATTATTGTCTTCTAACAAATTAAATAATTTTTAATACAATATGAATATTGCTTTTTTTATCGCGTCTTATATTTGTAACAGAACATACGGCAGGACTAGGTATATAAACTTGTGTAATTGAAAAAAGTTCAAATGATGGAAACAAATTTCCCACTCAAAAATTACAGTGACATCTACTTACTTTCTCCTCCTTAAACGTTCACGTTCTTTAAATAATTGCGGTAGCTTTGGCAAAAAATTCTCGTCTAATATTTGATATAGCTCTTTCTCTTTGCCATTTGTTGAGGCCTTAAATTTAGTTGCCAAATGTTGCCAATCCTCTTCAGTGAAACAGATCACTTGCCACACAGCATTCGACTTGGAACTATTCGCACCGGCCGGTTTGTCTTCACGGTACAAACGCGTACCGTAGAAATACCAATAGCCGGAATTCTTTGAATCGTAGCCCAATGGTTCAACACGCAGACTGTCCGATTCCAAATTGTTTAGAATAACTTGTACATCGACTGAGTCCAAACGGAAATGGCATAAATCGTATAAAATCAAAAGACGTTTGCGTACGGGTAATGATTGAAAATCGATATCGGTATCAAAATGGTTTTCGGTATTGTAAAGACGACACTGTTGGCGTAAGAAACGCCTCAAGAACATTTGATAATTACTATGGGTTATTTCTTTTGCTACCGAACGTAAGGCATCGCAACCTTTTAATAAGCGCACAATTAATTCAGGCACTAAAGCAATATGATGTTCTTCATCTGTGGTAGTACCATCCGATAATAAAGCAGATTCTAAATCCTGCAAAGACAAATAAATTAATTAAGTTTCATTTCAACGATACATAAAGGGTTTTGCGTTTGTTACCTCAATATCAATATCTGGCAAATCAAATGCTGAACTAAACAATGAACAAAAATGTGAAATACACGGTATCTCCCACCATGATTGTATATCTAGAATGGAATGGGAAAACAAAATAAAATGTTAGTTATTCACAACATTTATTAAAATCTTTGTTTGCTAGCTTACCCAAAAGTCCTATGAAAGTAGAAACCATTTATGTTTACTTTCACTTTATGCAAGATGAGTTCTGTTTCTTTTGACTTTATGTTCTAAAAAAAGGCCACTCGAATTATTTTGTTAGTGCAGTTTCAATTCCTTGAGTTTATTGCAATGTTCAAGATGGTATCTCTTTGGTATCTCGAGCAAAATCATTTATATATTTTTTGATATGCTGCAGCCTCCTGTGGATATATACGATTCATTTAACTGGAAATGTAGACAAAATAATATTTAGGCAATTTTCAGACATAGGTATCGAGTACAACATATATGTAAGAGAATATTTTATTTGCCTACCACCTAAACACGGATAAAGCAAAGCTTTATCGATCACGGCACAGTTGGCAATTGTTAATACTTAATATGTTAAGAAACACAGACAGTTTGGAGATTTGTAATCTTAGTTTTGGGATCACAACATGTTACATTTGTAAATGCGAACAAGGATAAAGGGAAGCTTTATCAATCACGGCTCAGGTGATAATTGTTAATATTTAATATGTTAAGAAACATAAACAGTTTTGAGATTTGTAATCTTAGTTTTGAGATCATATGTTACATTTGTAAATGCAGATGGAAACGTTTGAGAGTACGTTACTGACCTTAAAAATGTTGGTTTAAATATATGAAATCACTGTTTATAAATTTAAATCTTCTTGCTGTTACAACAATTATTCAATTCGTCTAATTTTTTTTTAGTTTGTAACTAAAAATGCAAAATGTTACTGGAAATGAATGTGGAACTTGTATCACAAACTGAGACTACATGCGGCGGCACCTGGCCGACGTTGTTCCGTGATTCATCTCACGGGCGGCTAATTATAGACCAAAGGACCAAAACATAAATAAAACATAATCTACCAGCAAAGTTATATTCCAACCGCGGTGATGGCCTGTTAATGGACATGTTTTAACTACTGCAAAAGATTTTCCTAAAATGTTAACGATGATTGGTATCTGAGCGTATTATATGTGTGCCACCTATGAATTTTATATATTGTGTATAAAAGGCCCCACTGAGTATACTATAAAAAACACTAAAGCCTATTCTGCCCGACCGGATTGAAGCTTATCAGTAACATTTTAGATTTGGTAAATCAACAGCTTACTCGACGCAAACACTAAGGATGTTCTGGAAAAGGCACGAGAAAAACAAATCAATACGTGTCATCTTTCTACCGGCAGATTTTAGTATTCTTGAGCCGTGATGCATCTTCTCCTTCAATAAAAACTAGCAAAAATCATACTGAAACATTTTACATCAGAAAAAGGCTATAGACTTAGTGACATTTCACCGTTCGACCTCTTCAACATACTACTTTTGGAGAAGATAAGAAAAACTGCTATAAACTCAATTAGTTCAATCTTCCACAAAAGCCCAATATGACAGGTTTACATCGATGTTATAGTCATCTTTGGTCAAAAACTGCCAGATGTGAGGCAGCGTGTCTTAAAATCTAAAAGAGAGTCATCAAAGATTGGCGGTAAGCAAGGACAAATCCGTATTATTCTTTTCGATAAACGAAGAATCTACTCATACGGGACATCACAAGAACGTTGATAACCATTGGTTTATCCATTGTTCGGTTTCAAAAATAAATTTAAATAAAACACACATATAGCTATGATTTCTATGAAACTTTTATTTCATTATAATGCTTGGACCTTGAAAAATATGAAATACAATGTCATTTAAATGACTGAATATGGATTGGTTGAAGCATTGGATCCTTTTGAGGTAGTTTTCGACCACTTTTTCGCACATTTCGGGCGGTACGTTTGGGGATTGTCCGTGTAAATACAGTCTTTAACGTGGTCCCACAAAAAAAAGTCTAGCGGCGTCAAACCGCATGATCTTGGTGGCCAAGTGGCATTGCCAAAACGTGGAATTACGCTTTCTGGAAAACTCTCATGCGATAAAGTCAAAATCGATCGTGTTGAATCATCACTTTTCTAATAAGTTTTAACTATTTTTACGCGTTCTTCAGTTGTTAAACGATTCATATTCGTAAATAGCAAACATTTCACTAAATAAATAACACATCAGATAACAGGTATTTAACAGATGATAGTCTTGCCAGACCGGCGGTTTTTAATGAACTAAACTAAAATTAACCCTGTAAATGAATGGAATGCTGGACGATATTATTTCAACAAAATAAATATTAGACTTGAGTTTTCTTACCACCCATTGTTATTACGAACAACGCCAGTAATTTAATTGCAAAGGCCTTTTTCTACAAACATTAATCCAGATTTACAAGATAATGTTCTATCTATCTTTATGCATGGCTCAAAAACCGTGGTCAATTGGACAAAATTTTATGTAATAAATTTTTATTTTTTATAAATTTTTACATTTACTTTAGAGTAATATTTACTTTAATTTATGCATACTGTGATTTAATTAACAGTTTCGAACTGTAAAATTGTTAATTTAATCAATTAAAATGCTTTAACTACTCCAACAAAAAAAAATCTTTTGCAATTTAGACTGAGCTCATTCAATATTTAATTTTTTTCTCATCATTTTTATTTCCTTCATTTCGCCTATTTTTAGTGCACTTTAATTTGAGCGTTATAAGTTAAAAGTTGCTAGCTAATTCGATGTTATATTCTAAGTTATATTTTTTATTGGTTTTTTAATTTCAGTAGTTTTTATTTTATGGATTTTGTAATTTGCTTAATACTGGTCAAAAGGCTTTAAATTACAAGACTGTTCAATAAATGAAAATGAATAATTGGTTAAATGAAAATAACTTTTATATTCATTGTAGCAAACCTAAAGCTATGCTTTTTGTCTCCTCGTTTCAATCTTTTCAGAATTTTGACACCAACATCAATGGAAACAGTATTGGGTTTGTAGATAAAATAAAGTACCTCAGCATAACACTTGATGAAGGACTTAATTTTCGTGCTCATATTGATTCTATATTCCCAAAGATACTTTTTACTCTGCGGAAGTTGTACAATATATGTATATACGATATATTTCTTCCAATTCATATTTAAGAGAGATTAGGTCATGTCTTGTTGATGTCTCAAATTAATTATGGTATTGAAGTTTTTTTTTTTGGGAATAAATTTTGGTTGCCCTAGGAAAATTGAGAGGATTTTAATATGGTAGTAAGGTATGTGTATAGTTTGAGGCACTATGATCATATATGAGAATATGCTATACGTTTTTCACGTATTCCCTTTAAGAATTATGTTGAATTTCGAATCATAAAATCATTTTATAAATTGGTTATATCTGGTTCACCACCTTTACTGCGAAGTAAATTCAGGTTCACTAGATCAACAAGAAATCCACAATTTGTAATTCTTCTTATATAAGGTTCTTCTGTATTCTTAAAATCATTTATTCGGCATACTCTGCATCTATGAAATTTTGCTTATTCAAATCAAGTTTTCCAACACAAATATATCAGATTTGCATTAGGCGAACTTCGGCAGCCTATTTTACATTATGAGCTCATTCATTATCGACACTTGCTTTTTAATTTTTATTTGCTTTATAACTGTATTTGGTTGGGGAACCATAACATAAACTTAGCTTTTAACATTTGAATTTATATCGTTTTTAACTTTACTTTTTATTTTATTTATTTATTTTTTTTTTTTTTTTTTGAATATTTAATATTGAATTAAAGAAATTTAAATTTTATATATTTTACATTTTATTTGTGATGTTATACAATTGGCCTTTTTGGCTTTCCCGCATCACGATGTATGAATAAATGAAGAGAAATCAAATGAAATTTTGTGAAATTTCCAAATGAAAATTAGTCTTTTACTTTATACAGGGTGACGCAATAGAACGTGCATATTGCATCATCTTTTTTGCGGGGTAGAAAAGGCGCGGGCGTAGGGGCGCCTACATCGTTGGGTTGGCGGGCCCATGGAGTTTTAGTCGCTATGAATCATTTCGACGGAAGCGTCGCGCATTTTGCATGCGCGCATTTTACGAGAACTCTCGTTCATATATTGCTACTAGACGACTATATTGTGCTGAATATGGACTACGGCGAATTAGTGAAGCTCCGAGTGCTAACTTAATCAAAATATGGGTAAAGCGTTTTGAAGAGACCGGTTCAACATTTAAACCACAAGCAAATGGTCGCCCAAGAACATCTATGACCGAAGACAATGTTGAGAGAGTTATGGAGTCAGTACGAGGAAATCCACAAATGTCGACTCGCAAGAGATCGTCTGTCTTACAATTATCGCGACGAAGTTTGCAACGAATTTTAACATTGCATCCATATAGGCTGCAATTAACACAAGAATTGAAAGAGTCTGACTTCATAGCAAGGCTCGCATTTGCTAATGAAATGCTTAATCGATTTTCCAATTTTGACAATATCCTTTTCTCTGACGAGGCTCATTTCCTTATGAATGGGTTCGTATAACCCGTCAAAATTGTCGTTACTGGAACAGTGAAAATCCCAAAATCAAACACCAGAAACCATTGCATAGTCCTAAAGTGACAGTATGGGCAGCAATCTCTGGCAGAGGAATAATTGGTCCTTTTTTCTTCGAAAATGCGCGGGGCCAAAACGTCACGGTTAATACGGAACGCTATGTTGAGATGTTGGACGGATTTTTGGCTCCAGAAATTGAAAGTTCAAGAATAGTGAATTCCAGAACTTGGTTCCAACAATATGGAGCTACCTGTCACACATCAAATGACTCCATGACGGTGGTACAGCAGATGTTCCCTGGCAGACTGATTTCGAAAAGAGGTGATATCCCATGGCCCCACGTAGTCCAGACTTGACGCCTCTTGACTTTTTTTTGTGGGGATACCTCAAAACACAGAGTCTACAGTAATAATCCAAGAAACATCGTTCAGCTCAAGAATATCCGTGGTGAAATGGCAGCCATTACACCAGTATTACTGAAGAAAGTTTTCAATAATTTTCGTTTGCGGTTAAAGTAGTGCCGTCGTAGAGAGGGTCACCATTTAGATGATGTTATTTTTAAAAAATAAACTCCATTTATTACTCTACAATGCCTTAGATTTATTTTAACCATACCTATTTTTTAAATATGCACGTTTTATTGCGCCACCATGCATATGACAAAATTCAAAATGAAGTGGAAATTTACCGATTTACATTCGGAAAAGATCACAAACGAAATTAAAAGAATATCAATTTTTCAAATGAAGTCGAGAAATTTTCAAAAAAAAAAGTCAGTAAACTTATTCTGGGCATGTACGCATATACAAAATTATTAAAATTAAAACATGTTGATTATAATTTATTTTATGTAGTACAACTTCGCAAAATGAAGACTGAAATTAAAACAAAAATATATTAAGGAAAAGAAAGCGAAGACGTAATTTGTAATTAATTTTTGTCTGTCTAGGCTATTACTACTACTAGTTTTACTTGCTAGGCTGTACTACAATCTGCAATCACCGCAGGGCTTTTGAAATGTTAGTTTCACTTTCCAAGAATGCAAAAGGTAGCACATTTTAATTTCATACGGAGCTTCCCTAATTTAAATTGAAAACGTCTCAGTGACACAACATTAGCTGATGACATCGCTTTGGAATTGGCAAATGAAAACAAAAAAACAGTAAGGAGAAAAATACAAACAGAAAAGAAAGGGAATGATTGAACTTTCAAACGTATGAAATTGGTTGAATTTGCATTCGCAAATTTTCCGTCCCAATATCTTGTACTACATTTTCCGTTATAGGTTATTTTTGTACGTATGATGTGATAGTATTTTTGCCGTCAGAGTAGAATTTTTGTTTGTAAGAAAAGCCTATTGTAAGGTAGGTATTAATGTTAAATTTTAAGATTTGAACGCTGCCATTAGTTTTATTCCAGTACTACTCTGATAGGAAAGGTAGTATCAGAGAAAATGTACAAAAGTTATTTCCTAAAGACAAAAGTGAAAAAAATGATTAATTACCATCTTTAATACTACTCTAATTTCCACCCCTTTTTCCATTTCTTCTATGTATCATAGAGTACAATTTAAAAATTATTTCGAATCGTTTTAGCATTTAAGGCCTCAATACATCGCTATATCGTCATATTGTTTATATCGTTAAAATCATTCCTATATTTCTATTTGTAACCGACCGTAGGGCGATAGTACGCCCGACTACCGTTCACATAATCGCGCGTTCGAACCCCAATATAACCACCTATCATTATTTGAGCGGCAGTCACCTCAATACGTATGTCTGACGAACACTTCGAGTAGTAGTCAACAAGTCTAGCGAATTCTTCTCAGACTGCGATGTTCGGCATTTTTGTTAAGCTGCAGGCCCCATTAAATGAGTCTAAAAATAAGATGCTTATAAAGCTTACTGAATGTGAGAAGCTCTCCCATATCTCATACCTAGGATGCAAGAGAATCTGTTGTTTTGTTATATTCTCTATTTTTCTTACAATTATCGGGAAATGTTGCAAAATTAATTTTGTAACCTATTATTATATTATCTATTTCGAACGCACTTTGTTTAGTTTTTATCAGAGTACGCATTTACCCACCCTTGAATAAATCGCACATATCGTCACGGGAAATGAGAAACGATCTCTTACACACTACCCATGAGAAATGAGGAACGGCATGTGCACACTACCCTCGACGTTACCTACCATCGTACTCCCGAACATTGTACCCCCTCCTACTACGCTCAGGCAATGTTGGCCGCCGTTGGTAGTACCTACTATAGTATGTAATTACCCACTATGATGGTATGTAGGTTACCCATGAGTAACTCTTGACATTTCAGAAAATGGCTAAAATAAGAAAAAAAAAATCGCTAAAATTGGAATATGGCTAAATACGTTTTTAGTGAATCTTCCTATGAGGGTGGTCCCAAAACTAGCCGACCTGACATATAGGTGGTGCCACTAGTTTAAAAAAAATATTTTGCTGAAAACTGGCAACTTTAAAAAACATATGTTTTAAGTTTCAAGGCGCCACGTTGTTTAGGATTTTTATTTATTTTTTAATGGCTCAAAAATAAACGATCTCAGTGAATTTGTAAACATGGAAAAAATTGGTCACAGTTATGTAATTCAATATTTTCATTTGAAAGGTCTCAGTTCAACCAATGTTAAAGCTGAGCTAGATTCTACTCTGAGGGAGTCTGCTCCTTCGATTTCTACCGAAAAATATTGCATAGCACAGTTTAAACAAGGCCGTATGAGCTGCCAAGACGGCCGTAACGGTCGACCAATTTAGGTGACCAGCCAGACACAGGAAAATCCACAAAATCATCCAACGTCGACTGAAGGTGAATGAGCTAGCTGAAATGAAAGGCATTTGAAAAAGTGCTACACATCGTATATTGATCGAAGATTTAAAGATGAGAAAGCTGTGCGCAAGATGGGTACCGCGCTTGCTTTCAATAGAGTAAAAACAGCGTCGTAAAAATGTCTCGGTTGAGTGTTTGGCGACGTTTTGCCGCAATAAAACCAAATTTTTGGTCGATTTATTGCCATGAATGAGACATGTGTCCACCACTTCACACCGGAGACAAAGGAACAGTCAAAGCAATGGACTGGAATTATTTTACTTGATTATCTTCAGAAAGGAAACGCTATTAACTGCGAATATTATTCTAATTTATTGCAGCGTTTAGGTGATGAAATTGTGGAGAAAAGGCCGCATTTGGCGAAAAAGTGATTGTTGTTTCATCAACGCAATGCTGCAGTTGACACATCCATTATTGCGATGACCAAAATTAATGAATTAAAGTTCGAATTGCTTCATCACCTAGCTTATTTGCCAGATTTAGCAGCCGCGAAATATTTCTTATTTGCAAATCTGGACAAATGGGTCGATGGTATAAAATTTGCCAATAATGAATAGATGGAGTCTGCGGTTGATGGCTATTTTAAAAAGTTTGACAGTTCTTACTATAAACAGGATGTAGAAGCTATTGAATATCGCTGAAAAAAGTGTATCGAGCTAAACGGAGATCGTGATGTAAAATAAAGAACATTTTTTCCAACTTTTTTGTGTCTTCTTTGGTAGGTCGGCTAGTTTTAGGATCGCTCTCGTATTACGCGGATGACATCATTTTGCAAACTCGTGATAAAATAGCCATAAATTTAAAAAAAAAATCTTCAATTTGAAAATCGCTGTAATGCAAATGTAATTTTGACTAGGAAATGGAGCGTCGAGTCATCTTCATAAGTATATTTATTAAGCGATGGCACACAATTGCGTCAAAAATTATCTAAAAAATCGCTGGTCCGTGAGTTTGCGATTTACAACCATAAATATACACTCGCAAAAGTAATCTGCCTATAAAAATATCGGCAAACTGAAAACGAAATCTCACAAAATAAATCACGAATTTTATTCAAAGCTGCTACGAATAAAGAAATTTAACGTCAGCATTACTTCCTATAACAAAACATATGTATGTATGTGCGATAGATAGCCAGAATTAATTACATTTCGGACCAGTTGGAATTCTACATAAAATGGGAATGAAAACGCAAATTCCATTCAACAATCGCTCTTAGAGAGCCCCGAAACAATACTGCCAGTAAAGTACAAGATTTTAACAAACACTCATTTGAAAGAGTTCTCAAGCAAAATAATTTTCGTTTCCAGTATCTTCAATACACGACTTTTCAGTACAGTCAAATATTGCTGGATTCTTTGATCGTAGCAAAATACCTACTACAGACAAAGGTAGTAGCGACGATCCAAAATTTGCGATTTCTAAGATTGTGACGGGTTACCCATTTTTCGGTTTCAAAAGTGAAGTTAAGTAAAACACGCGTAAAGCTATGATTTCGATGTACGAAATACAATGTCATTTAAATGAGCGTCTCTGGATTGGTTGCAGCAGCAAATCCTTTTAAGGTATTTTCACACATTTCGGGCGGTACCTCGACGATAACCTGACGAATGTTAGTTTTCAAATGCTCCAATGTTTGGAGATTACCCGTAAACACGCACTTGACGTAGTCGCACAAAAAAAGTCTAGCTGCGCCAAATCGCGTGATCTTGGTGACAAATTGACGTTGCCAAAACGTTAAATTACGGTTTGTGAAAACTTCAAAATAGGCTAAAATAGGTCGTCTTGTGTGGCTCGTTGCACCGTCTTGTTTTCCAGTTCATAATCTTCAATTGCGGAATCATTAAGCCACAGTGCCCTGAATTGACGTGAACGGTTCCTGCAGCGTCATTTTCGAAAAAATACGGCCCACTGACATCTCCAAGCTACAATGCGCACCAGTCACTTTTTCCGCATGCAATGGCTTTTCCACAAGCACTTCTGGTTGCTCCGAGCTCCATATGCGTCAATTTTGCGCGTTGACGTACCCACCGATTAAGAAATGAGTTTTATCGCTGAAGAAAATTTTGTTCGAAAGATTATGCTGTGGCTGTAGCACCCAATCAGCATATCTATCTGCGTGGGTTAGATTCTATAGAGGTGCAAATCCAAATTCAAAATAGGCCATAATGAGCCGTAGGATAGGCCGTGGGATCGACAAATTCGGATCATCTGTCACACTTTCACTAATAGAAGCGATATTTTTGTTAGCGCGCACATTGCGATGATGCACAGGCTTGAACCCAGTCTCTTCAAACGTGTTTATAATCTTGTCTATTCCTTGCACAGTAGGTCGATTATGACAACCATAATCACCCCAAAATCCACGGAAAGTGTTCACCTTTGAATCACCACTTTTGTAGTAAGTTTTAACCATTTTAACGAATTCTTCGCTTGTTATACGACCCATATTCGTAAATGGCAAACCTTTCACTAAATAACACTTCAGATGACAGGTGATATATGTAATAGCTGACAACCTTGCCAGACCGGCACTACTAAAACAAAATAAATAAAAAAATAAAAATAAAAAAAATTAAAAAATTAGTCCTGGCATAAATTTGTTGTACAAATATTTACGTATTTGGTATACTAAGAATGCTTTAATTTGTGCATCATGATTTGGGTCAAAAATGTAGTCCTTGGCTATTTTCAGACCTCGTCCATCGAAGGTCAGTTGAGCCAAAGTTTTAGCACAAGATAATATATTAAAGTTCTATAAACATCAGCCTTATGTGATATAGATTCCACTTAGAACCAACGTCATGGGTTTTTGTACCTCTGTCCAACAATATGAAAAAAAAAAATGAAATGAAATATTGTCCATAGCGGTCACCGACTACGATACACGTCGTGCGTCTGCCACAATAAGGCTGAATTTACACACACAAACACTCACACTCCAATCCTTCAGGGAAACTCGTGTACGTAATATCACAAAAAATTGTGTCATCGGTGCCTTTAAGGAATGAAAAAAAAAAAAAAAAAAAGTTCGACCGCTAAACGCTTCATCTAAATTTCTGTGGGTTGTAATTTTCTTATTGCCATTTAGCAAATTAATTCTCAACATTCTCTTCATGCTTTTAACTTTATTATCTTCGTTTTTAACCTTCCTTCCATTACAACACATACCAGAAATGGTCCATTAATGAATTTGATTTATTGCTAAATCCACCAACCAACCTATCACGTTCTAGGAAAAAATGTAGAAAAACAATATTTTTTGGCGCAAAATTGTCCCAATCTTTTCATCAAATATTGCGCGGGAAAAGCAAAAGCAATTACGACGACACCACTTAAAAAGCTCGACATTCACACACATTCATTGATATGGAACAGCACTCCACAGGTGGGGGAAGGGGTCGGTGGATCACACATAAAAAGGGTGGACGAAAAATAAAATAAAAACATATGGTCGCCACCGCTGAGGAATAACAGAAGAGATAATGCAAAACAAACAATATAAACTGACTGCAAGAAAATTATAGCCGCCTATTTATTATTCTAAAGTAAAAATAACAAACATAAAATTTGTCTCACATATATGTAACATAAAAATGCAAAATTAATACATACAAGTAAAAACATGTGTTTACCACAAAAGAGGGAATGGAGTGCATTAGAAAAAACCGATTGTTTTGGTTTGTTTTTTTCTTATTCTCTCGTCTCCCCACCAGACATAAACATACGGTGTTTTGCTGTAAATTTTACCCATATGTCATACGAGGCAGAAAGAGCGGAGATAACCCATTCTCCTCAAAAGTATAGCTAACTCTCTTTTATTATGGTAGAAAAAGAGACAGATGCGATTCGGAAGATAAAGAAAATATCTGTTTCAGCTTTTGACTTTAGCAGGGTTGCCATGCCTATTCTTTTGAAGTATTGCACTGACTGCCAAAAATTATCCCTCCAGCAGCAGAATCTGTTACCGGCATCGTATGGAATTCCGTTTATTCAATTCTTATCGGGTGTTTCGGAAAGTTCGTTCGGTTTTTGAAACAAATTTATTTACAAATGTATATACAATAAAACCATCATTTTAATCTATTATATAAACTCCAACTTTTTTTATAACTTCTTCCCAACCCTCAGGAAGCTTTTTTCACTACCTCGTCGATATGGAAATTCAAGTAGTTGATCAGACTGCGAAATAGGTGATAGTCGGACGGGACGAGTTCTGGGGAGTACGGTGGGTGAGGAAAAACTTTCCACCCAAGCTCTGACAGTTTTTGGCGAGTCCCCAAGGTAGTGTGAGGGCGGACGTTGTCATTATGAAAGATGACGTCTCCCGATTGATGAGCGCCGGCCATTTTTATTCCAATGTCTCCTTCAATTTACCTAGTTGTGCGATATAATAGTCTGCATTAATCGTCTGATTTGAAGCTCAAAAAAGACTACTTCCCACCAAATCGACAACAATACGTTAGATGTGAATTTAGTCTCCCCCACGATCTTTTCCGCGTTACGTTGTTGTAGACTATCCAGTATTCACCCCTTGTGATGAGTTTCTTCAGAAATTGTGTCTTGCTATTTCTTATCCTTAGGTTATCGCAGACATCAACGCGATTCAGGCGGTTGGTCTCGGTAAGAGATGACGTACCCACACATCGAGCTCTTCTATGACCCCGTGAACGGTTGAGACTGATATTTCTATTATTTCAGCTATTTCCCTAACTGTTGCTACTTCTTTTGGTCATCTTGATCTGGGAGTGTCCTTTACAGAGAAGTCGCCCGTAGAAAATCTTTTAAACCATTTCTAGCAAGTTCTTTCATTTGATCCGCTTTCTTCATGGACTTTATTTTTCGGCAAAAATTCCCCACATTAAATTGAACAATTCCGCATTGGCCGCAAATATTAAACCTTCTTTTTGTTCATTCCGTCTGAAACCAATAGTGTCAAAAAAAATCTTCACGCGTCCCGCACATGGATACGAAATTAATGCCACCAAATAAATAAATTAATTTTCAAGATATGTAAAAAAAACAGTTTTCTTTAAAGTGGTCCTTAAACCCTACCCTAAAAGAACATTAACGGTATATATTATATTCTTGATCCTCGTGGAAATCTATGTGCAATTAAGAAGGCCCCCCCGTCCGTCTGCGTTACCATTTTGCACAAAAATGTGTTACGTCATAGATAGAAAAATTTACGATAGTAGCGCATAGTGCTTGGAAGAATCAACGCAATCCACAACCTTTTTTAAGACGCCGTTACTTATTTGGATGTAAGATGGAGTTTTTAAAGCGACTATTTATTTGGTGCCCCGAGTGATGCAGGTGGCGAAACAGACCCAGTGGAATAAACTTGCCCCATAACTGGATTAAGTTATGGAAAAAACAAACACATTTCAAAAAATGTTGCCATTTATTCATTAGTCACAGATCATAATCTTTTTAAGGACTAATATCTTTCGTGGGGATAATTGTTAATGTAATGATTTTGTTAAGCAGCTTTGTTCTCACCCATCTTCGATGTGCAGCATAATTATACAGTGTTTTATACTGAAATTCGACCAGAGACATCAGGTAAATTGTAAGATATTTTAATAAGCTTGTCAAAATGGTGACATATCTTTTCTGACAAACAATTAGAAAATTATGCTAGAAAAGCATATGTAGCTATGCCACTCTTGGAACAGGAAGTCTCTTCCGAAACCATCACGGATGGTCGTCGCCTTCACAAATTTGGGGCGAAACCTAGACCAGTTCGGTTAAAAAAGCCTTTTTTTATCCCACATTGTATCTGCAGACTTGTATAGGGTAACAAATTTCATATTCGTATCCGCATTGTGACCTTTCCTCTTCTTCAACTGAAGATATATAAAAATAAGAAAATGAATCCAATAAATTTTTCTCCCAATTTCTAAAATGGATGTGTGTACTCAGTGGCACAACACATTTTTTTCTTCTTACTCTGCCCATTAATGATTACTGCTCTCAAAAAATTTCAGCCGCCATATAAAACATATACGAGATTGCAGCAGAAAATATTCAATTATGTCCATATTCGTCCAACTTTGAAGCCCGCATTTTGGTCAATCAATCATATTTTTAGAAGTTACCTGGCAACCCTGTCGAAAATAAACTACGGTCGACAGATCCGACAAGTTAGAGGAGCACCGCAGTAAGAACATCCAGACATTTTACCCTGAGGTACGATGTAAGCGAAGGGTTCGACTATATATGTGGAGGGAGAAAATTACGACCATTTTTTGGTATATTTTCATTTCCCGTTTGATAAAAAAAAAGTGAAGAGAAATTTTTCTGCAAAATGTTCGTCCATACAATATTTAGGCGGAAGATGGTGGTACTAAAACAAATGTCTCGATATAAAGAACAGAAACAAATCCACATCTGAACTTAGCATTGCGCATTTTCAATAGGTTTCCATATTCCGAGTAGAATCTTTGGTCACTTTTCTCGTACACCCGCCTTTGTATTGATATAACACATTCTTATTGAATGTTTCCTTTATCCACCAACTGCTAGCATAATTACTTTAATAAGATTTACTTGTTGTATTTCTTTACACTTCCTCCTCTCCCTCTCATAGGAAAATATGCCTAAAAGTTTTTTTATTTTTTTCACAATTTTCACGGATTACTGTGCTGCTTCCTCTTCTTCTTCACGATACACACACTCCTCTTTTTTTTCTTTCTGGTGTGTAGAAAAAATTTTGATATTGCGTTTAAAAATTGAATTGCACTCTTGCGTTGTTTTTCACTTAAACCTACATATTCTTTACGTTGGTTTAATAAAAAAGCTAAATAATTATTGCTTTTTCCCGGTTATCCGAAAACATTTAACACATCTCGTTCCTTTTTTTCGGTTTAGAAAATTTGATTTTCTTTTTCAATAATGGATTTTTCTTACTTTTCTTCACTTCTCGTCTTCGTTTTCCTCTACATTTGGTTCAATATATGTACGTATATGTATGTAAATGTGTGCGTTTGTATGTGTGTGTGTGTCGGATTCTCTTTAACTTTTAGATCTGCCACAATAATTCACTATTTTTCTTTCCACTTTTACAACTTGAAAACTGAATTTTACGACCACACAACCGAGTTCGCGTAGAACAATTTATAAACTGAAGAAATTTTCAGCTAGTTTGAAAATATTTCTGATTTTCCCTATCGTTTGCCTGTAGTAGGAAAGAGATGACCGCCAATGTTATTGGGACAAGTTGTCCCTGTTTCTTATTCGAAAGTGGCAAATAAATTAGTTATGATAACATAGATGCAAGTGTACCATTTTTGGTACATTTATGATGTTTTTCTTGCTTTGGTATATTATATATTTTGTCAACGTTGCAAACAAAATATCCTTATAGGCAATATCGCTTAACATTTTTAGATAATGTCGATTTATGAAGATTTCATAGCTGGAACAAAATAAAAAATGCATACCTTTGCTTTTGGTCTCGGTAAAATATTTTCACAATAAACTTGAATTTTTATTGTAAATATTTGAAGAATTTTTGAGAACGAAATTTTACTATAGACATAAGGGAAATATTTCGATACGAAAAAAAACTTTGTTGCATTTAATAGTATTAAAATAAATCGTATCGCGTGGATATACCAATATTAGGTTATATAGAAGCAACATCCTATGTTCAGTCAATGTGCGACACTTTTACTAGCATTTTTTTATTTTAACATTTTTTATTGACATTTTCGCACAGGAAAGTGTCTTTATGGATGATTTTTCTATCGAGGGAGAAAAATGACAGAGAATAAATTTTACTCACACGCTCAATTACAACTGCAAATTCACAAAATCACAAAAAGTTACATTCATGAAGCGCCTAAGATACTTGTAAACTGGTTCCGTTGCAAATTAAACACAGTGAAAGAATCGAAAAAAGCCAATTAAAACACACGCTTTAAAAAAACCATGTGTGATGTACATTTTGCCAACATAAAACAAAACTCACACGTTACCGGTAAAAGCACATTGAAGGAATCCGAAATCCTAAAACGGATAACCACGCAACGGAGCCGCGTAATAATTCCCCTGAACACAGAATTTATATAAATTTATTGGTGAAATTACAATAACACTAGTGAAATTTTACGTAATCTTGGCAAATTATAATTTAGTCAATATTATCTCGAATTTCTTTTGTATGAACTTTTTGTTACGCCCATATTTATCGAACGATCATCTGCTTACAAAATGTTGACATCTTACAGTTGGCATTTGGTCTAACATCAAGCTACGTTGCGTATTTTTTCGATTGGACCCTTTTAAACTTAGCACGAAAAAAATGCGAGAATAAGTTCAATCCAGAGAATTGAATAATTGAACTGAATATTGTAGCCACAAAAGAAAATTGCACTGTATCACTGTAGCACTGTTTAAGAGACATTGCCATATGAATTCAGAACATTTTTGTAAATGTATATCCAAAAATGAACAAAGTCAGAGTACAACGAATCAAGTGCAGGGATAAAGATAACGTGAAATCATAAATTAGCTCATTTTGGGCCTACAATTTTTTGTTTAATCGTTATTATCTTCACAACAGCTCCATGTGATGTTAATTTTTCCCGACAGAGCAAGAAATATTATTTGAGATATAGAATGTCCTTGTAGCTTTTGGAACACCGAAGTAATAACGTTTCAAAGCTAAAACTTTAATTTTTTCTTTTATTTATTTTTACGAAATATTTTTATGTCATATGTTCTTTTTTAATAGAAAGTGAAAAATGTCTACGCAAACACATTTCACTTAGAAAAGCGTCTCCGAAAAATCTCCTCACTCTCTGTAAACACTCTTCAACAGAATGTTATCTCCACAGACCCTCTTCTTACTGAAGCATTTTGTACATTCTCTTTACATTGTAAGATGTTTCCGTACACACTTCACATAGAAAAGTGTCTTCATTCACATAGAAAAACTGCGGAGACGTATAAAAAGCATGTTTTTAACCTTTTTCCCATAAAAAGACTCTTTGCGGTTACTTTGCAATTAAAAACAACGAGACTTTATACATTTTTCACATAGAAGTTGCCTTCATAGACAGCTTTTTTCTATAGAAAAGTGCCTTTCAAGATACTTTCGCACACATTTCTGTGTGCACACATTCCTTATGGACACTTTTCATGAAGAAGCTTTAATAAGTAAATGTAATAGACAAATACATAATATTTGTTTGAAGAATTACCCACAAATTTAGGTAATTTTTGAGCATAGAATTTAGCTAAAATTTTTAGCAGAGTTTTCATATAGCTTGAAACTTTGCAAAATCTCACAAAGTTTTCTGACCGGGTTAAAGGTGCCTTATAGTTCTTTTGAAATATGTCGCGATGGAATACACAAAAGATATTTTAATAAGTTCAGAAAGTTTAATAAGCCAATAATCGACTGGTTACAAATGTGTTAATAAGCAAATAACTGCGAACTCTGCTCATGAGCGCCTCTTGAGCGGCCCAATGTCAATCATGACTTCATGTCATGCCAAGCATTCCTTTTTCGAACTTTTTCTGCTGTTTTTTAAACGATCCATATTCGTAAATGTCAAACATTTCACTCAATAAATAACACTATAAGCCGTTACTTGTATTAGAAAATTCAATTAATCATCCTGAACGTAATCTAAAACCATTACTTCCATGCTGGTGGAAATACAAAGTAGATAAACATTTATTGCAATGTTAATACAATGAATTCGACAGCAATAATGAATGCCGGATTAAACAAGTAGCAAGTTAGGGCTGACAATGCTGACTTTCACGGCGAAACATCATAGAAAATTTAATAAATAGCTAAAAGCGATAACATCCATAAGTACAATTTCATAAGATTATTTGCAAAAATGTCATTCCCTAGAAGAGTACAACGTACATTATTTGAAATCCCATCACTGACATTTCCAATGTGAAGAAGTGGTTTGTGTCTAGGATACATATTCACAATAGTGAGCATGTGGATGGTTATTTCGAAAAGATAGCAGTCCGAATAAACGGGAAGGGGCACCATAAATATAACTAAACTTAAATATTTTTTTAATTATAGTAGTATAAAGGGTTTTATTGATTAAACTAAAGCCCGCGAAATTTTTGTTACCCACTCCCCCAAAACGGTTATATCAAGAATGTTTTGATTTTGTAAAAAAAATTATAATTAAATAATTTAGTGGATTATGAATTGTTGCCTATTCCTCATGATGGTGGAGTTTGTAATGAAATGAGGAGAAAAAAGCAACAGTCAAATGTATTTTGTATATAAATTTAAAAATCGGTATTTTTATTTTAACATTAACATACAAGAGAAAATAAGGCTTCATTGCAATATGTGGTGGGATATCCAAAAACTGGAAAATACCACCTCTTTCAAAATACGCAACAAAACTTGAAAATCAATATCAAAGTTTAAGCCATATTTACAATTTAAGATATTTTTTTTAGTATTTTTGAAATATAAATGAAACCTGAAAAAATATTTTTACAAACGCTTTTAAATATAAAAAATAATAAAAAAATCAATTTTTTAAAACTTATTTCAGAAATATGTACATTTTGCATGAAAAATTAAAAAAAAATAAAATTTTTTTGAATATCAAAACGCAAACAAGCCCACACACATGGCTCCGACTTGAGCGTGGAAGAAGAAATTTAATTTAATATCCACATTTGAATAAAATAATTTGTATCCAAAAGGCCCCAATTTGAACGTCTAAGAAGACAGTGGAATCCGTGTTTCCGATATTGAATACCTTTTTATTTTCGGCATCAGTCTCATCTCATCCCAATGTACCAGAAATACGACCACAAGCGACCTAGGTTTTAATTGAATTAAACCTTTAGGCACCATATTTCCCACAAGAAAAGGGATTATTCGGAAACATTGCACGGAACTTAATATTAATACATGTTTTTGATACTTGGAAAAAGAAAGTTTGATCTAAAAAGGTACGATCTTGAGCCCCCTATTTGGATCAGGCAAAAGTTAACTCTATGTTTCGGAAATCTGGGGAAGAAAATATTTTTTTTTTCGTATTTTGGACGTCAGCATATACGTTAGCAGAAATACAACCTCGAGCGATAAACGATGTACTTCTTATTTGAATTTATTTTCTTTAATTTTTCTTATGTTTAAAAATCTGGTATTTTTCAGCATCACAATCCTTGCAAATGTCACACAAACGAGTGCCTAGAGTTTAGTTTTTAAGAAGATATATTTTGGGTTGCCGGCAGCTCCAGGAATAGTCGTTGCCCCCAACTTAAATCTTGGTTTACAGTGCTTGTAGACCATATTGAATAAATTGATATAGTAGCATTCTTTGGAATTTTGACATAAAATTTCTGATAGGAAACAAATTGGATTATCACTACCAAGTTTTTTGCTCCCATATGCAGTCACTTTTAATTACATTCCTGGCATTTGTGCCACTTTATTACAACGCTGTCTTTACGTTATTTATCGTTATTCTTCCAGAGAAGATATTTTTCGTAGAATAACATTACGACTTATTTCGTACGCAGAAGCCGGAGGGATACGACGTTGGTCAAGTAGATAGCGCGGAAAAACACATCGGATTTTCACACACCATATACAGCAGAAAAAACAACAAAAATTTTTTACTAATTTTTCTCTATACAATAGAAAAAAAGGAAGAAAAGTTGTGAGAAAACTAATCGAAATTTTCACATAAAATCGATCATAGTGAAACGTCTAGAGTTAAAATTAATAACAAAACGACTTCTTTTATAAATTTGGTTATTTCTTTCGGGGTTTTTCAAGTTGCGGCTGTGACGTATTTGTGAAAAAGGAATACCAACCAAATCCAATCCATTACACTCTTTTTGTTTTGGGTGGAAGAAGTGTTGCAAAAAAAAAACGTGAAGTGAAAAAATAGTAAAGAAAGAACTAAGATTTTAATAAATAAAAGAAGCACTAAAGCGAAACGAATTTGCAGAAATCTTCGATACAAACAGCATCATTAGCAGCACCAACATTTGTTAAGCGAAAGGTAATGTGAAATTGTGTGTTGTGGAGAGGGGGGGGTGGGGCGAGAAGAAAGAACGAAGTGTAAAGTGTTTGTGTAGATAACCTGTTTTTTGCCGTGGATTTGTACTGTTGCAAGCAAATACACGAAACGCCAAATGATAATAGTCGGTGGCAGCAAAAACGGCGGCGGCGGCGATGTTAGTTCTTGCAAATATGTCCGCCTATTAATTACAGGAGGAGCGGCAGCAAGTAATGAGATGGCCAAAAACAAAAAGAAAACAAAGACAACAATCTCACTCACACAGTATCGAGCAAAATGACATAAAAGGAAATGCATAACATATGTAAATACATGTACATAATTGTATGTTTATGAAGTAATAGAAAGTGGTGTGGTTATTGGTGTTTTCGTCCTCTCCATCTCCTCACTTTGCGTTATCTGATACGACAATAAGAAAAAACGAACAGAAGATTTTGCCAAATGCGGAGCAGCCAGCCGCTGCAGATAAAAGAGAAAACGTATTTTTCAGTTGCACTTGCAATTGATACTCTTGTTTCGGTTGCTGCCGAATTTGGTGAAAAGAAGAAAAACATGCACCAAATCTACGGAGCCCGCATTCGCATTCACCCCAAAGCCATTCGCATACACTTGTGTACACCACACCGCTACAGCAGGAAAACAAAAATGATACAATAACAATATACAAGTTTATTTTTGCCACTGGCATTCTTATTTGCCTTTTCTTCTTTTTTTTTTTTGTGTTTGTATTTTAACGTGAATTTCAATGCTCATGGCGATGAGTAACACAAAGTGAAAATAAGAGCACAAGCATAGAATTTCTTTTCATTTCCATGTTTAGGGATTAGCGGATAATGCGTTTCGATTTTCTCACATTGCTGCTCGACTGAAAAACATGCGAAATTAAGCATACAAGTTATGTTCTTTACAAATTAAAGAATTAAAAAAAAATCAAAGATTTTTTTCTTTTCATCGATAAACTGGCTGCTTTTATTGGGCAATAATTACCTTAACAAAAATTGGTAACAAGCATTCAAGAGTTAATGCAATTTCTTTTTATTGTTTCTATTTATTTTATTTATTTTATTAACTATGTTGTTAACTTGCACGATGTTTCATTCTCGTCTTTTATGAATGAGTTAATTGACCACCGCATACCAATGCTTCGTTCAAGATGAATTGCAGCTAATATTATATTTTTGTTGTTTGTGTTATTGCGGTTGCTTTCAATGGTGGCCCTTCTGTTGGAGTTACCAGAATAAACATTTTTCGCTTCAAAGAACAATACAATCTGGCCTTCGAGGATACCCGGTTAGGAAAAATCATCTTTTACCTGCGACACCATTTCCGAAGTACTAACAGACTGTTCTAGGAAATCCTGCTATTTTGCCTTAAAATTTAGTACAGCAAATGGTGGAACAAATAAATTTAAAAAAAATAAACCTGCGGCTACCCATATAAATTTCGAAAATGGGCTCAGATGGATCCAACATAATTCCCTATATATGGGTTTAGGACAAATTTGGTTTTTAACAAGCTAGTTTTTTAAAAAGTGATGTTGTTGGTGGTGTGAAAGTTGTGATTTTTTGTCTGCTTCACCATTTCTAGAAAAATTTAAAGCTATTTTTAAAAAATATCCCCATTTTTCTAGATAATTATTTGTCTGCGGTAAAAATCCTGAAAAAATTTATAAATGTTTTTAAAATGTAGCGATAATTTTTTAAACAATTTTGAGGCCACATGCGATTTCTTATTATGATTTTGTTTTTCATTTTATGTTCTTTTGTCTGGAATTTGCTTTTTGACAACATTTGGGAAAATAATTTTTCTATAATAGTTATCAATAATAATTTTTGAAAATGTAAAAATCCAATTTCTGGTAGAATATAGGGATATAGTTTTGTATTTGAAACCCAGAAAAAGATGTTGACAGCATTCAGCCCAACTTTAAACTCTGCGGCCCGTAACGCGCAAATATTGCCGGAGGTTTTTTTACCTTATTCAATAATTGTTAAGCGTCAATGCCGTTATCATCGTTAATATTAGTTGCAGTCAGATTTATCTCTTTATTTCCTTTTTAATTTTTATATTCTGCTGCTTAGCTTTTTTGATTGGTTGCTTGATTTTTTAGGCCAACATAAAAAAATTAAGCTTCTTTTTTAAAGTTTGGTGACGTTTTTTTAGTACCGGTCTCGGATTTTATTTAGGAAATTTGTGACATCTCTTTAAAAGAATTCGTTTCTTTTGGAATTACATTCCAAATGATGGATTGTTTTAAATGTCATAATTTTTTTAAATTTTTATTAGAGAAAGTTGAACTTAATTTTTTTATACATGCGTTTTTTTTTTGTGCACACTTCGCTGATTGTTTTTGGGGTACTGATAAACTGTTCTAAGGCAAATATCATTGAATTGCTGAAAGATTATATATTATTTCACCTTTAACAGACGTTTTTTTAAGATGCCTGTGGCTTCGTGTTCTGGAGAACTAAATGTTTCTGATAATGCTGTCAAAAAGGATGAAAAATAATCCTAGCTTTAAAAAGAATTCGATACCTTTTTTTTTTTTAAATCCGCATATTTTTCAAAATATACGAGTACATTTGTTTTAAAAAAAACCATACCTTTTTAAACGAAAAGAAATTTTTAAGAACAGATCATTGGTACGGCGACATTATCTAGACACGAATTATTTAGTAGGAATGAAAAGCTGTTTTATTTATTTATTTATTTATTTTTTTATTTTATTTACTTCTGACTTGTAATTTGAAGCCTTCCGGCCAATTATAAGTAAATTACAATATGCAGCAATTCATTTATTAGATTTAATCTCCTCAATATTATGAGTTTAAAAAACACATAATAAAAATTAGATATAAAATATATAAAAATATAAATTATTTAAAGAAATTAGAAATTATTATGAGACAAAAAAAGTATAAAAAAAGACTAATTCAATAGCTAGAAGTTAATCGGTGTATAATCTGGAAATATAAGAATATCGGTATTTAATAAAGGCTGATCACAATTCAATTGAAAACTAAATTTTACCGCAAAGTCTGAAAGTGCTGTAGAATGTGCTTTTTTTAAGAATCAGGACATAATTTAAAACTTTAAAAAGCTTGGTAGCAAATTGTAAATTCGAGCTACTCTTACTACAAAAGTACGACCCATGAGTATGGTCATTTTAGAAACAAGAAGCTGCTTATTACGAGTGGAATGTGAACAACTAAACGAATTAGAAAGAAATTGAGAACTACACAGTCGATCAACTTTATAAAATAACAACAACGACTTCAAATCTATATAATTTTTAAAACTACAACCCAAGAAACACTTAACATACGGTGTTATATGAACACGACGTCTCAGTGAATACAAATATCTCATAACCCTACAAAACGCCATCTGAATTTCCCTCCTATTTTGTTTATTAGCGCCACTATATAACTCTAAACAATGTAGAATACTAGGCATGAAATAGGCATGAACCAAAGCTTAGTTTGTTATCTAAAACTACTCCCAAACAATGGACACTGTGGACCACTTCAGTACGTGTGCACGATAAAATAAACTCAGGTTTAAATCACGATTATAAAAAAGTATAGGTTTTGTTTCTGGAATGTTGATTGAGGGTTTATTTTCAGTCATCCATGAGCAGATCAAATTTAACGCATAATTAATATTACTTTGCAGGACATCATCAAACTGATATGTATCATCAAGGATACTAAACAGATCATTCAAGTACAAAATAAAAAGTATTGGACCAAGTACCGAGCCTTGAGGAGCATCGCTTTGGACAGGTAAAACAGAAAACAATGAATCATTGACAACAACATATTGACAATAAAATTTTTTTTAAAAAAAGGTGTCAATTTGAAAATGAGCTTCAAATAACTTATAACGGCTCAGCCATTCTCTAAAAAACTGTACGATTATTCAAATATATCATGTTGCTCTGGTGCACAAAAAAATTGTACAAAGCTTCTGTCAACAGAAGAAGATCATTTCCTTGACGTTTTCTTTAAGCCGTGAACGGTAGGCTTAAAAATCAGTCCTTTTGGCCAACAATGCTGACGTAGGTCTGTTCTCCGATATTTTACTCTTGCCTATAGTTCAGCAGTTACGATAACAAAAAAGGCTGGGCTTTCTTTCCATTTTGTCCCATTTTTCTAGCCAGCTTCAAATATCAAAGCCCAAACTGGCGAAAACTACCACATATGGGACAATTTAAAATTCATTTTATATACGAGTATACTTTCATATTGAACAGTACAATACTCATTTGCTATATACCTTCAAGGTGGTTTCACCCCATCGAAAACTACACATGTGCAACAGTATAAAATTCATTTCATATACACATATGGTTAAAATAATAAGTACACCCTATGTTTTTTTTTAAAGGCTCGTAGACGAAAGTTTATTTTATTTATGCTTAAACAATAACAAAAAACAAAACCTAAATTCAGTATTTTTCAAAAAGTAAGAAATTAATCAAAAAACGTTGGACAAAATAAGTACATTTAGTTAAAATAAGCAAAAAATAAAAAAATCAAGTTTTTTCTGCTAAATTGGCTGAGCTTCGTCAAAAGCCGGTATATCCGCCTTTTTTTAATTATTTTGTTGACTCTATTTGGCATGTTGGCAATAAGCTTCCTGCAGGTTTCTACTGGTATCTCATACCAAGTTTTTTTAAACGAAATCTCATGACTGACCCTTATTTTTAAGAACATCCTTTCCAATTCTTTGTTTCAACTCTCCCCAAAGATTTTGGATTGGATTAAATTCCGGAGATTGACTTGGCCAGTCAAGAAGGGCAATTTTTTTATACAAATAACTTTTCGTTTTAAGAAAAATTAAAGAAAAAGTTGATGTTGAACTAGATCTGAAATATATGTTGTGGTTTATTTCTAGGGTCTTGTTCAAAATAGAAAAGAATCAATGTTATCTTACAGTCAGCGTTATTATACAAAAAATACTTATTTATACTAATTTCTGAAAATGTTTCAAATGTTGGCTGCCATTGTGTCTCATAAGATCCATTTTGAGGTTCAAATTTTTAATGATTCGTTCGGGATTTCCGAGCGATGCCAGTAATGTTGACTCCAATTTCTCAGCCATAACCGCCCTATACTTATGTACTTTGGATTTTACGTCCATGGCCATCTGATTTTGGCGCCCAGTTCGAATCAATAATTGACTGGATTATTTTCTCAGATGCTTAGATTTCGGGCGAAGTCTTTTCGTGATAAGAACCTAAACATTACTGAATAAAAACATCATTATAAATAATATCACTACTGGGAAAGAGAACGTTATTTTTTAACATCTTTACAAAGATGAACATCTGGCAACATTGATGTTTAGTTCTAAAGATTAGTGTGGTTTTTTTCGTCGCTTCTGCTTTTGTTTTTAGTTCTTTGCGATTGGTGTACGAGAAGATGTGGAGCCGGCTCATTTAAGTCAAGGACATTTCAAAATGTGTTCCCCTCATGCTAACTAAAAGAATTTCTTCATTGTTTCGTCTTTTGAAAAACGTTTAAGCCATTATGATGGATGTCTGTTAATTAGTGAGTCTTGTGTGTGGTTGTTTACGAGTGTGAGTGTGAGTACAAGTGGGGGTTCAGGCATAATGAAACGGGTTACTAACTTTTATTCAGCTCTCACCAAGTGATGAATTCGTCGTTCCCTTAATGTCTTTTATAGTTAAATCTTATTATTTGTTGTTGCCTTATTGTTGTTGGTCTTTATTTACATTTCAATGAAATCTGCACCAGCTGTTTTCATTTTCTCTGCTGCAAAAAGCAGCGACCGACCTCTGCCTCTCCCATTGAAGCGCCCTTCCCCAATTCTGTTATACACATAAATAATGCGGGCCAATTTCTGTGGTAGTTGCTATTGTTGTGCTTTTCCTTGTTTTACAATTGCAATTTCTTTCTCTGTCACTTGCACTGACTGAATGAGTG
>JAHXMU010000272.1:83475-166476 GCA_019455685.1 Philornis downsi | reverse complement strand
CCTATTTATATGGCGATGAGTCCGTACATCGTCGTTTACACTGTGAACTGCAGGTTTTATATGTGGACGAAATCAATTCAATGGGGGACAGGACTGAGTAATGTTATTTCAAACAATTGTTCCTTATTCATCAATTGAAATCAACATATTGTGATCTTCTGCCACAAATGAGTTTGGTCGCTAAATGATTTTTTTCAATAAAAAGGGCATTTTCCTCCCAAAATCCCTTCACCGAAAATCCTCCGGCATCCCTTTTACTAAGAATATGTCACAGATTACAATTTTAAATAACCACCACAAAAATAAACCAATAATTTGTATGCGTTATGCGGCTGTCTTTTTCTGATAAGTAGCATCCATGAGCATCCATGGTTTTGGTATATGCCATGAATTACAATAAAACTATCAAAAATTCTACACTGAAAAACAAAACGACAATGAGAAAAGACTACATCATCCACCCGCAATGTATGGATTTACCCGATTTAGCCGGGAGTTTCAGCACCACACACTAAGAGCAAATGCTGAAACAGCATTTAAAACTTAAATAAAACGTAAAAACAAAACAATTGATCAGAAGATTTTGATTGTGATATCATCCTTTAATTGCAATCCCAGTATCCAAACGCAGCTCTTTGAATTTTATGTATGTATATTTTTTTTTGTAATTACTGAAAAGCTCTTACCATTATTAAACTTTAAATTGAGAATTACATAACAAATCAGTTTTATTTCATTCGTTTTTGTTCTCTCCTATTCTTAGATTCATTCAATATTGACATTCTATTGAATTGTGATTATATCGAGTAACAAAGAGATCTAGAATTGTCTTTTGTACAATCTCATTCATGAAATATACGAATCCCATGATATTATGCTGCTCGCATAAGCATCCTTTCTACACAGCGTCCAGTCAGAATGTCACACTCAATGTGTGGCCACTGTCACTTCTGTTTACTTTTGCTTTAAGGAAATCTCGATGTCTGATTCATTTGCTTTGTGAAAAAGAAGAGAAAAAGAAAAACATATAAAGCAAAAGTTCTCTTCTTTCTCCTATTTGTGTGCCATGTCAAGGATGTGCAGAAGTTGAGTACGATTTGAAAAGGAATTGAAAACTCATATGTGTTTTCTTAAGATATTTCACATTAGTTTGAGTTTTCGTTGCCGTTTCAAGAAAAATGAAAACTATATAGTAATCTGAGTATAAAAGGAACAATCTACGATGTTTATATATTTAATGGTATTATGAGATGTTCCAATAACTTTAGTAACCTCTTTAACAAATACTTGAAAATTTCCTTGGAGGAATTTCATTTACAGGGCAAAATTTAAAGTAAAGTTATTACGGTCTTTGTCAATGAAAGATAACGTATAAGTAAAATTACCCATACTTTTAGTGAAATCTGATGAATAAATCGAAATTTATATATGAGTGTTGTCAGTGGGCAAAAGCAATGTCGGTATTCGTGGTAAGAGGGGGATCCCACATCTAACCGACCTGAAGTATAGATGACAAAAAGTATTTTGGTGAAAAGTGGCAACCTTATGAAATACTCGTATATGTTTTAAGTTTCCAGGTGTTACGTTGTGAAGTATTTTTATTTGAGTCATCAAAAGCAAACAATCTCAGTGAATTTATAAATATAGAAAAAATTGGTTATCGTTATGTAAATCAATATTTCCATTTGAAAGGTCTCAGTCGCACCAACATTACAGCCGAGCTAGATTATATTCCGTTGGAGTCTGGTCCTTCGTGTACGATTGTAAAATAGTTAGTAGAGGAGTTTAAACAGGGCCGCATGAGCTCCCAAGTTGAACATCATAGTGGTCGATTCATTTAGGTGTCAACGCCAGACACGATTAAGGAGATCCTTAAAATGGTATTGGATGATCGTCGGCTGAAGATGCGTGAGCTAGCTGAAATGATAGGCATAGGCAAAAAGTGCTATACTTCGTATAGTGCTCGAAGATTTGAAGATGATAAAGCTGTGTGCAAGATGGGTGCCGCACTTGTTCACAATAGAGCAAACACAGCGTTGTGAAGATGTTTCTGTAGAGTGTTTGGTAATGTTTCACCGCATTTAGCCGTATTTTTGCATCGACTTATAACTATGGATGAAATATTAATCCACCACTTTACGCCTGAGACAAAGGAACAGTCAAAGCAGTGGACTGGAATAAAAGAATGGGCGAAAGGGGAAGTGTTCAAAGAAGGCGAAAATGATTCCATCTGCAGGCAAAATAATACAGTCTGTTTTTGAAATGCGCTTGGAATTATTTTTATCGATTAACTTTAGAAAGCAAAAGCCATCGACGATATTAGACTAATTTATTGCAGCATTTAGGAGATGAAATTATGGAAAAAAGGTCGAATTTGGCGAAAGAGAAAGTGTTGTTTCATAAAGTTAATGCTCCTGTTCACACATCCACTATTACGATGACTAAAATTAATGAGTTATAGTTGCATTTGTTTCACTAATTACCTTCTTTGCCAGATCTAGCTCCCTTCAACTATTTTCCATTTCCAAACTAGAACAAATGGCTCGTTGATAAAAGATTTGCCAACAACGAAAAAGTGGAGTCAGAGGTTGATGGCTATTTTAAGGAGTTTGGCAGTTATTTCTATAAACAGGTTATAGAAGCTTTGAATATAGGTGCAAAAAGTGTATCGAGCTGAAAAGAGATTATATTGAAAAATAAAGACAAATTTTCCCAAATTTTTGTGTCTTCTTCGTTAGGTCAGCTAGTTTTGGGACCGCCTTCATCTAAATGTTCCATGTTTCAATATTCTCAGGCGATGCAGTTATAAAATGGAGATAAGGACAGTGTTTTCTTCCGACTTTTTAAATTTGAAAATTGGCTGTTATTCAAATGAAGTAGAGATATATAGGTAAGTGTAGAGAAGTAAAAGTAGTGTAAATAATTGTCCGATCAAGATCTAAGGGGTGTCCCAACAAGAACGCAAGATTTAAATGACCGTTGCAAAAATTGAATTGTTTCTCTGGCTGTATGACATGTGGCGCCTTGTTGAAACCACATGCCCTCCACATTCATTTCTTCAATTCTAGGCACGAAAAAACTGGTTATCATTTCACGATACCGAACACTTAACTGCTTGCGCTTGGCATGGCTCATTTTCATAAAAAAAGGTCCAATGATTCCTCCAGCCCAAAATCCACACAACACAGTGACACGTTAAGGATGCATTTGCTTCTCGTGAATCACTCGAGGATTTTCCTCACCCGAAATGCGACAATTCTGCCTATTGACGAAGCCATCAAGATGGAAATGGGCCTCGTCACTGAAGATGATTTTATCGGCAAAATCAGCATTTTCATGTTGTCTCTCCAGTACTCAATTAACGAACTCCCTTCGCTGTCCATGGTCAGCTGGATTCAGTTCCTGAGTCAATTGAACTTTGTATGCATAAAGATGTAAATCTTTCGTCAAAATTCGCTGCATAGTGGATTTGGAGACACCAATTTGCTGAACTCGATGTCGAATTGAGGTGGATGGAGTTTGAGCGACATCATCACGTACAGCTGCGATATTTTCGGTCGATCGATCTGGTCAAAGGGGCGTTGTTGTCTTTACATCACTAACAGACCCAGTTTTGGCACATTTATCCATTAATTTCTTTACAGTTGACTCTTTTGGAGCATTATTGTGACCCTAAATTGATCGCAATTTGCGAACTGTAGCCGCAAAACTTTCGCCATTTTGATAAAACAATTTCACAATAAGAATGCGTTGTTCATTCGTGTAGCGCTCTATTTTTACTAACCTCGTACCTTCTACTAGCAAACAATAACAATTGTTCAAATGTCAATCAATGACACTTCGAATAGCGCCAAATTTAAATCTTGCGTTCTTGTTGGAACACCCTTTATTTGGACTTTCAGCTAAAGCGCGATCTTCAAATTTAGTTAAATTCATTGCGGAAAGCATATAGGCTGGTCGTTGGCAGCCTTAATTATTAAATCATTAAAAAATATTTCCGGAAATCAGTTTTTACAGGCATAACAGTCCAATAGTTTCAACAATTGTTAAAGGTTTTTGCAGATTTTTATATTGATGTTTTATCGAAAGTTTAATCTTTTACTTATTGAAACAATTTCAAATTTGTTGCAGGTTTATGAAAAATTTGGCGATCAGATCTCAATCGGAATTCAGATTTTCTATTTGTAATCCAAAAAGTATCTATTTAAGTGCAAATTTTCCACATGGCATTAAACAAATATCAATTGAATGCTTTACTTTTGAATGCGGGCGAAAAAGCTGTATTTGTAATTTTTTATATGAACTTAATTTTAAAGTCGATTCAATCAATTTGCTTCTGTTTTATTCAATTTCTCCATCCAAGACAGATAGCTAGGAATAATTAAATTGTTCAGTTGTTGAGTTTTGAATTTCGATTTATGTAATTTGAATAGAATATTTGAATTTCAATTGATTTCATTTGAGTAGAATATTTGAATTTCAATTGATGTCTTTTCAATTTCAGATGGAATGTTTGAATGTACTTTTAATTTCAGGTGGAAATTTTGAAAATAAAATAATGGTTTTTTTTTTGTTTAAAATGAAAATTCCAATTTTCAGTTCATGGATTTCAAATTGTAATTTTGGATTTCATTTGGAATTCTTTTAATTTTAAATGAAGATCCTATAGTTATGAAAAATGGTAGCAAAAGAGCCAATATTTACATTCTTTGGATAATATTTCGGACTAACTTGAGAGCTCCCGCAACCGGGAGGAATTTAAAATCGGCAATAGCTGAATTGGTGCTACTGTATTAAAAATTTTCCATAGGAAAATTGTGTTTGTATCAGAATATCTCATCTATTAGGTGGCAACTCTAGTCAGCTGTTGTCTGCTGCGTGACAAGTGAGTAACAGCTGAACGTATTCCTTATCTTTATAAACTTTTAAGCACAAGGCTTAAACAGTTTTTAGCTGTTTCTGTTTACTCTTAAAGATTATTAATCTAAATGCAGGTTGATTTACTTGCCTGTATAATAATTTCTGTACATATTTATCTTTGTGATTGATTTATAAATGCTTGGAATGCGGTGTTTAACAAAGTTTCAAATACTTAGTGGATGGACCATTTCGTCTCCAAGAATGTATAATGATGCAGAACATTTTTCGTCCTACCGTATGTATGGTTAGTGGGCCAGTTGCTTACTATTAAATTATCCGTATGCTGTGGACAGTTATCGTCGCTCAACTCCCTGCCACGTACTTGGTTTGAGTTGTTGATGACGGTGCTGCTGTTGTGTTATCCTGTCGTTGTGTTTGTTGTTATTGCTCCTGCAGCTCGTAATTTACTCAAAATCTTTGGGGAGTGTCAAAAGCCCTTGTTTACAATGTTATTTGAGATTTACGACCAGTACGGTATCAGTCCTTTTTTCTGTATGGTAATTTACTGTTCTGAGACCATATCCTTAACACAGCAATAGGGTACAAAATCCACTTGAAAGTACTTATGTATTATAGCCACAATCGCGTATACCCATACATAAGCAAGTCTACGGTTAAGTATCGATTTAATGTTATAAAATTAAAACATGAGGCAACTGGAGAGGAGCATGAACTAAAGATAAGTTGACTTGAGAACATATATGAATTACTGTGCTGCAGTGAGATGAGCATTTAGATTGCCTGGAGGGATCCTGAAAGCTTCCAGATGAAAAAACGTAAAAACAACCTATCAATTATTAAAATATATTGTATTAATCTGAAATTTTAATTCGAATTAAAATTTACAGCAATAAATTTGTTTAAATTCTACTTCATCAAATTCTACTTTATCAAATATTACCAAAGATTAATCCTTATCTGCGACAATTAAGCTAATGTTATCTAAGCCCATTATTTTATTAAAAAAATTTCAACGACAGTCCTCGCGCAAAAAAAATGCGCCTTTAAGATTTCGTCTCTTCATAGATATTCATGAATACAAATCATATTACAAATCATATTATCCATTAAGTGGTTTCAAAACCATCAAGGTCACAGTAAGGCTGTTAGCTATTAAATACCTGTCATCTGAAGTGTTATTTATTTAGTGAAAGGTTTACCATTTGCGAACATGGATCATTTAATAACCGAAGAACGCGTAAAAATAGTCAAAACTTACTACAAAAATGGTGATTCAAACGTGGGCTTTCAATTAAACAAAATTTTCTTCAGCGATGAAGCTCATTTCTCCTACAGTGGTTACGTCAAAAAGCAAAATTGTCCAACATAAAGATCGGAAACCCAGAAGTGATTGCAGAAAAGCAATTGCATCCGAGCAAACTAACTGTTTGGTGTTTGGTTTTCGAAAACTAACTCAAAAGAACCCACTGCAGCAACCAATCCAGTGTCGATCATTTAAATGACATTGTATAGGGTGATATTTTAATCGTACTTTTTTTAAAAATCGAATAAAACACTCAAATATGCATCAGATGTTACAATTATAAATTGGTCTTTGCCATATAATTTTTAAAAACAATTTCATGTAAATGTTGTCCGCGGCTCCGTCTCAAAATGTCCACTCGGAAGGTGTAATTTTTCGTCACTTTTTCGAGCATTTCGGCATGTATCCCACGAATAACGAGTGTTATGTTATCCTGTAATGCTTCAATAGTGTTCGGCTTGTCTACATAGACTAACGACTTGACATAACCCCACAAGAAATAATCAAGAGGCGTTAAATTGTAAGATCTTGGGGGCAATCTCACAGGGCCAAATCGAGAGATAAGCTGCTCACCAAATTCATCCCTCAACATATCCATTGTTTCATGAGCAGTGTGGCATGTTGCGCCGTCGTGATGAAGCCACATGTCAACTAAGATCAACTCAGCGAATTGGGACAAAAAAAAAAATTCCTTGTGCTTGGGTAGCACATACCCAATCGCTAAGAACGACGGCGAATTGACATTTCACGATCGTCATTAACACCGGTCGCTACGGCTGCAATATTTTCATCGGTACGCCCTCTACAGCACGAATTGTTGATTCAGCAGGTCGATTATGACGACCATAAAATGGTCGTATCAAACGATGCATATTTGCCACAGAGCACGAATTTTGATAATAAATTTCAACGATTTGCAGTCGCTGCTCGTTTGTTAGTCTTCCCGTGATGAAATGGCAGAGTCTACTGTACACTTTTCACTTCGACAGATGACGTTTGGACGCCATTAAGTGTCAACCAAAGTGTGCTTAATTGATTACATTTTCTAATTTCGTCAACTTATATTTAAATATGACGATATTTTTGATCCCATTTTCTTATGTCCTAATATCACATTCTTAAATATTAGCATAGATATATTCAAGCATAACATTCATTTTCATACATACTCATACATAAATTGAGTAAAATTCATCTTAGGGATGGTACGATTTAAAGAATGGTGATGTACCATAAAGCACGATGGTTAGTACTTGCGGCTGTTGTGCGCGTGGTACTAGGTTCAAACCCGCATAGAGCTAGCTATCATTATTTGAGCGTCTGCCACCTCAACACGAGTATGTCTGACGAACATTTCGAGTAGTCGATTAGTCGACAAGTCTGCGTAAAACAATGAGGAATCATTGCGGCTATAGTAGGGAGAGGGCAGCTGGAGGATAAGATCTTCCTTCCGAATAGTGTGTTGCGTTGTGTAATAATAATTGTTAGTACATCTTATAATTGTTAGGGTTGATAAGGCTGCGTCGTAGGGAGAAATTCACTCTTGGAGGATAAAGACGAATTGAGCTGGTCGGCCTTATACAGCCATACATAACAAATATGGTAAATGATTCTCAAACTGTGACGTTTGGAATCGTCGTTAAACTGTAGGTCCCGTTGAGTGAATTCAAAAATTTAATGCGTGTAAGCCCACTGAATGTGAGAAGCTCTCCCATATTTCATTCATGAGATGCAAGGGAATTTTTTTTTTTTTTATATAAAAATAAGACGCAGTCGCTGAAATTTGGTCAAATCATTGGAAATTCTGTATCTCATATCTATTAAACAGTGCAAAACAACGGTAATCATTTGAATCATTTTTAAATAAAAAAAGGTACGGGGTGGCGCAATAGAACGTGCATATTGCATCACCTTCTTTTGCGGGATAGAAAAGGCGCGGGCGGGGGGCGCCTACATCGTTGGGTTGGCGGGCTCATGGAGTTTTAGTCGCTATGAATCACTTCGACGGGAAGCGTCGCACATTTTGCGTGCGCGCATTTTACGAGAACTCTCGTTCATATATTGCTACTAGGCGACTATATTGTGCTAAATATGGACTACGGCGAATTAGTGAAGCTCCGAGTGCTAATTTAATTAAATTTTGAAGAGACCGGTTCAACATTTAAACCACAAGCAAATGGTCGCCCAAGAACATCTAGGACCGAAGACAATGTTGAGAGAGTTATGGAGTCAGTACGAGGAAATCCACAAATGTCGACTCGCAAGAGATCGTCTGTTTTACAATTATCGCGACGAAGTTTGCAACGAATTTTAACATTGGATCTTAAACTGCATCCATATAAGTTGCAATTAACACAAGAATTGAAAGAGTCTGACTTCATAGCAAGGCTCGCATTTGCTAACCGATTTTTTAATTTTGACAATATCCTTTTCTCTGACGAGGCTCATTTCCCTATGAATGGGTTCGTAAAGTTCGTAAAGTAAAATTGTCGTTACTGGAACAGTGAAAATCGCAAAATCAAACACCAGAAACCATTGTATAGTCCTAAAGTGACAGTATGGGCAGCAATCTCTGGCAGAGGAATAATTGGTCCTTTTTTCTTCGAAAATTCGCGAGGCCAAAACGTCACGGTTAATACGGAACGCTATGTTGAGATGTTGGACGGATTTTTGGCTCCAGAAATTGAAAGTTCAAGAAGAGTGAATTCCAGAACTTGGTTCCAACAAGATGGAGCTACCTGTCGCATATCAAATGACTCCATGGCGGTGGTGAAGCAGATGTTCCCTGACAGACTGATTTCGAAAAGAGGTGATATCCCATGGCCCCCACGTAGTCCAGACTTGACGCCTCTTGACTTTTTTTTTTTTTTTTTGTAGGGATACCACAAACACAAAGTCTACAGTAATAATCCAAGAAACATCGTTCAGCTCAAGGAGAATATCCGTGGTGAAATGGCAGCCATTACACCAGTATTACTGAAGAAAGTTTTCAATAATTTTCGTTTGCGGTTAGAGGAGTGCCGTCGTAGAAAGGGTCACCATTTAGATGATGTTATTTTTAAAAAATAAACTCCATTTATTACTCTACAATGCCTTAGATTAATTTTAACCATACCTTTTGTATTTATTTTTTAATCTATTTTTTAAATATGCACGTTCTATTGCGCCACCCTGTATTTCATTGATAGGTCGTATACAGCTGGTTCCGTTTCATTTCAAACCTTTACACAAACTGTATTTCGAATTCATGCCTTTCTGCATAAAATGGAAATGCTCAAAAGTAAACTAAAGACAGTGGAAGATATTTTTGAAATCTTACTCATTTCAGATCAAGTTTAGTAAATTTCAGACTTTACCTCAATTTATGTTGTTTAACATAATGAAAATATAATTAAATCGCATTGCTTTAAAGGCCATTCTTTCGTCGACTTTATGTTGCTGTTAATTTATAAGAGAAAAAGTCGACCAAAGCCATCGGTGAAATTTGGTCAGAATCATTGACAATTCGTCCTTTCAAATCCAAGCCACAGTAATTATTTGAAACGTTTTTAAATAAAAAAGAATTCCGTTAATTCCTCACACATAGCTGGTTTTGTTTCATTTCGAACCTTTACAAAAACGTATCCGCATTCATGCCTTTCTGCAAAAAATGTAAAGGCTTAAAACTAAATTAAAGACAATAGAATACAATTTTGAAATCTTACTTATTTCACTTTAAATGTACTAAATTTCAGACTTTATCTCAATTTATGTTGTTTAACATAATGAAAACATAATTCAATCACACTGCTTTAAAGACGTATCGTTTCGTCGGTTTTATGTTGCCGTTAATTTGTAAGGAAAAAATAAGATTTAAATTATTTACCAAAATAAAATAAAAATTGTTTTGTCTATAAGAACTTTTGGGAGATTTCTTAAATGCTGTCATGCTCCAATAAATCACAATATCTTACTCTTAAATCACTGTCAGTTGATTTTTATTCACGAACGGGCCTTACTCTAATGTTAAACTTTATTGCTGGCATTTTATCGATGAGAGAATGATCTAAAATTCCAGAAACACTGACAGCCATACAAATTTCGTCTTTAATTTCATTATTTCAATACGAACGCCAACGTAATCCAAAGTTGTATTAAATAAAACCAAAATCCACATATACTTTCGTTAATGCTCATATTTTAATGTAATATTTAATTACGAATGTCAGCCGGTACAGGAATTAATGAATCAAAGGGAAAGTGTTGTTGTGCCCACATGTTGGATTTAATGGTCACATTATTTCATTAAATATTCTATCTCATTCAGAATATTTAAAGACGGACGTACAACTTTATTGAATTATACAAAAGTCATGTAACTGCAGACAGTTGTAAGAATTGAAGAATTTTAAATTTTGTTGTTATGTCAGTCATTCGTTACTCCATACATAATGATGAGTTTTAAACTCTAAATCTATTAAAGAATCCTACAGCCTATAAATGGTATATAATAAAGGGTGTCCCAACAAGAATGGAAGATTTAAATTTGGAGCCAGTATCGTGAAATGATAACTAGTTTTTTCGTGTCTAGAATTGAAGAAATGAATTTGGAGGGCATGTGGTTTCAACAAGACGGCGCCACTTGTCATACAGCCAGAGAAACAATTCAATTGCTGCGTCAGTCATTTCCTGGTCGTGTTATTTCGCGTTTTGGAGACCAGAATTGGCTGCTTAGATCGTGCGATTTAACACAATTAGACTTTTTTCTTTGGGGTTTTTTGAAGTCGTTGATTTACGCGAATAAGCCGACGACGACTCAAGTCTTAAAAGAGGAAATTGGACGCTGCATTAATAAAATACTGCAGCATTTATGCAAAACGGTTATTGAAAATTTCATTAAAAGATCGCGTGTGTGCCGGCAAAGCCGCGGCGGCCATCTGCCCGATATGTTGTTCCATACATAACCTCATTCTGTCTGCTTTACGATGTAATAAACTTTCACGATTTTTTTGTTTTTAAATATCTCTGTTTTATTTAAAATTTAAATCTTGCGTTCTTGTGGGGACACCCTATAGAACTGTTTGTGTGCCTATTTTAATAATAGTATTGTAAATGTTGTGATATTAAATTACACCACTTCGATACGAATGAAACATGCAATTTAAAATAAATCATTTGTGACTTATTGTGTCAGCCAAATAAGCACACACACAGACACACCCACTCACACAGACACACCCACAAGCACACACACACATACACTATGTTACAATAAACACAAATTTTATTAGTATAAATATATTGATTGGAAAATGCATTATATAAATTATATTTTAGTATAATTTTATTTACTACATATATAATCCTTGATTTGATATTCTCAACATGTAGACGGTTTATGTAATTCAAGTACTTTAATACGTAATTTAATTTTGGTACAAACAATGTAGTGCAATAAATACGCAATAACCACACATGGCCACAAAATCAAGCGGTACAAAACCAAAAGGTAAGGTTAACGAAATAAGATAATTCGATTTTGAAATATTTGACTACTGCACCTGCAGCTTAAGCAATCGTCTGCATATTTAAATATCTTAGTAAAATCAGTAATTAAAAGTTAATGATATATTTAAAGTAAAAAACAAAAATCTATACAGAAATTTCAATCAAATGTAGAGATTTATACAGGGTGCGCCATAAGGTTGTTGGCGGTATAAATATTCAATTAAAAAAAAAAAACTACGAAACATAAAAACAATATATTTGTATTTTTAAAAAGTAGAAGCATGGGAATTTTTAAGACTTAAAAATAATGTTGTCCAAATGGCTTCCCTCGGTTGCTTGACACTCTTGGAACCCAAGTCGCAAATTTTGGAAAACTCATTGAAAAGTTGTTCTCGGTATTTTGTTACTTTCCTGAATAATGTTCCTCTTCAACTGCTCTAAATTCGTCGGATTATTCTCGTAGACTACCGATTTGAGGTAACCCCATAGAAAATAATCGCATGGAGAGAGATCGGAGCTACGTGGGGGCCATTCAATATCTCCCCCCTTTTCGAAATGAGTTTTCCAGGAAAAACATTTTTCAGCAGCTCTATGGATACCCTAGCCGTATGACATGTGGCCCCATCCTGTTAAAACCACATCCTCGAGGTATTGCCTTGAAGTTCTTGCAAAGCTGGCACCAAAAGGTCTGCTAGCATGTTGCAATAATTGTGCACTCTAACCGTCATCGCATGCCCTCTTTCGTCCTCAAAAAAGTATGGTCCAATAATACCGGTTGACGTTATCCCAGCCCACACGACAAGCTTAGGGCTGTGAAGTGGACGTTCATGCAAGCGTCGGGGATTATTCTCGGACCGGAACCGAGAATAATCCCCGACGGCCATTAAGGTGAAAATTGGCCTCATCACTAAAATCACGTTGTTGAAATTGTTGAACCGCTCTAACATCAAATTGACAAAGTTAAGTCGGTTATTGGCATCATCGGGTTTTAATTCTTGGACTATCTGAATCTTATAAGCCTTCAAATGCAAATCACGTTTCAAAATTCGTTGTAAAGTTGTTCTTTTGAAATCCAAAGACTGACTTCTCTTACGTGTTGACTGTTGCGGATTTCGCCGAACTGAAACACGAACACGCTCCATAATGTCGGCTGATCTTGCAGAAACTGGGCGACCACGAACCGTAATTGGTACTGTTGAGCCGGTTGTTTCGAACATTCTGATCCATTTTCGTATCACATTGGCGCTTGGAACTTCACTTAAATCGTGTAAACCGTATTCATGCCGATACAAACGTCGTGCAGTAATCACTGATTTATTGTTTTCGTAATACGCTCGGACACAAAATGCACGCTGCACTCCCGTGTACGGCTCCATGGCGACTAAATTTCCAGGAAGCGGCGCAGCGAACAACATATCCCCCCACCACCCCGCGCCACGCGTTGCCGAGAAATTGAAGAATTAACTCGCCAACACTCATATGGCCCACCCTGTACTATAAAAGATAACGCTCTTATTTAAGTAATCTAAAAACTAATCTAATGTACAAAGTAATTATCGATAAATATTCCAATGATTATTGTAAATTATTTACTGTAAGCTGAAGAAAATATGAAAAGAAGAAAATAGAAAATCCAATATTACCAGCAAAGTTGCTGATTCAAAATCATCCACTTTTGCGGCACAATTCGCACCGATGAGCATCTCAATCTCTAGAAATGAATACACTGAATTAACTCTAATTCATTTGCATTTTTCCTATCTCTCCCTTCTAAATTTAATTGTATAATTTTTCAACTTGGAGAAATAATGCAATAATTTTAAAACCGCCAATTCTTTAGCCCAGAACTTACTGCCCGGCAACTCAGAATTGGCCCTCCATTAATGAACTCCACACCAACCCCATATACAGTCCACTGTATTGGGGTGCATCACAAAAACACCGCCAGAGATTAAACCTGGATAAATCTCTTATCAAAATCATTACACACTTATTTGGAATTATTTATGGATTAAAAAAAAAACTGTTCAATTGGATTCAAATAATTAAAAATAAATAGTATTCGCTACTTTGAGTTGCTTTTTTGAAATGTTACGATAGAAAACTCAACAATTGGACTGATGCAAAACTGGAAATGTGTCGAAAAATTGGTGGAGCCCAAGTTGTTATATTTGCACCCCTCATTTACTTCCTCCCAAATTTAGCAGTACTATGTTGTTGTTTGCATATTACAATAATGGTATGAATGCTTTTCTCTAAGTTTTGAAAAACAAAAATGCGTCAATATATTCTTCTGAGTTTCTAAAAACTAACTTATCTCGGGATAACATTATTTTCGAATATTATTCTTACAAGGATACATTTTGAACACGGGATTTTCTGTGCAATCATCATTGTTCTACATTAAAAGATTAAGAGTGTCCCAACAAGAACGCAAGATTTAAATTTGGCGCCATTCGAAGTGTCACTGTTTGACATTTGAACAATTGTTATTGTTTGCTAGTAGAAGGTACGAGGTTAGTAAAAATGGAGCGCTACACGAATGAACTACGCATTCTCATTGTGAAATTGTTTTACCAAAATGGTGAAAAGTTTGCGGCTACAATCAACTGTAACTGAGTCAACTGTAAAGAGATTAATGGATAAATTTGGCAAAACTGAGTCTGCTAGTGATGTAAAGACAACAACGCGCCTTCGACCAGATCGATCGACCGAAAATGTCGCAGCTGTACGTGATGATGTCGCTCAGACTCCATCCACCTCAATTCGACACCGAGCTCAGCAAATTTGTGTCTCCAATTCCAAATCAAACTATGCAGCGAATTTTGACGAAAGATTTGCATCTTCATGCATACAAAGTTCAATTGACTCAGGAAGCCAGCTGACCACAGACAGCGAAGGGAGTTCCGAAGGGAGAGACAACATGAAAATGCTGATTTTGCCGATAAAATCATCTTCAGTGACGAGGCCCATTTCCATCTTGGTGGCTTCGTCGTATTTGGGGTTAGGAAAATCCTCGAGTGATTCACGAGAAGCAAATGCATCCTCAACGTATCACTGTGTGGTGTGGATTTTGGGCTGGAGGAATCATTAAGGCTTTTTTTTATGAAAATGAGGCATGTCAAGCGCAAACAGTTAATGGTGTTCCGTATCGTGAAATGATAATCATGTGGTTTCAACAAGACAGCGCCACATGTCATACAGCCAGAGAAACAATTCAATTGCTGCATCAGTCATTTAAATCTTGCGTGCTTGTTGGGACACCCTTTACAACCAATTAGTGAAAGAATTTACTAGAAATAAATAATTCAAAGCGCTCTGGTCTTCTACTCAATTTCTCACTCAGAAGCCTGATGTTCCCAATGTGGTCTTGATCGCTTACTTCTGTGACTCCCGTCGAGGTGGTTGCTAAAGATTTATCGTGCTGCCCGCAATCTGATCCATTCGCACAATGTAGTCTAGTCTACTTATTTTGTTTATTTTAATAAACTTGATCTTGGCACTGTTTCTTTTGTAACAAACATTTGTGTTCATTTTACTGGTCACCATTTGAAAAGAGGCAATTATTATTAATTCATGCAATTTTTATGATATTACGATTGTATCTAAATCATTTTCTGCATTGATTGTTTTAATTCCTCTTGTATGTGTTAATAATTAATGCAAAAGTATTTCACAAAATACGCTCACTCCGTCCTACTTATAGAAATTTCCAAGAAGTAATAACATATATAATTTAAATCCTGTTTAAATATAATTGCTATTTGAACTTTTTGTATGTGCTTGTTTATAATAAATTATTTAATTATACATAATGATTTAATTATAAATATACTGGGATAATCACACTCAACGTGGAAAAATTGCATTTTTTGTTTTCTGTTTGCCTACTTGTTGTGGTATAGAAATATTCAAATACGAATTAATTAAAAACTTATTTGAAAGCAAACAGCTGATAGATTTTAAAGTGTTTGCCTACAACAAATACGTTTATTTGTAATTTATATAAATGAAACAAAAAATTATAAAACAGTTTAAAACTTTAGCCTTTTTTAATACCTTAATACATTTTTAAATTATTATCATTGTGGGAAAATTTAAGGATAAGTGCAATAACACAAATTCAATTGGAAGTTAATTAACATCTTCAATAGCAAGTATGGGTCATAAAGGGGAATGTGAATAATAAATAATGGCTTAACTTTGTTCTTCATTGAAGTGTGCTTTAGCTCCTGCTATAACATGGCTATACAACTTAACCATACAAATACAGTAGTTTTCTACTCACAAACACATGTTTTGTCGTTAAATTGACATTTGCACAAATCAGTTATCTGTACTTGGCTTATGTCAAAAGTTTATCAACATATATCCCCAGGGGTTTAACGATGGGGAAGGACTGGCAGACATCATCTAATAACATTTATGATAATATCAAATACTTTACGACACTTTTGAGATCAGAAGTTTCCGATAAGTGCATGGAAATGATGTCTCAGGAAATGGCCGTGTATTCCCTATGCACCTTAATATTTCATTTAATTTTATCCTATCATAAATACTAATTGCATTGATTGAGAATATCTTATAACACAATGCTCTGATACTGCCCATATTAAAGCTCGTTGGTAAGATTGGGGATGCTTTCGGTGTTCGCTGGGGAACAAGTTCTATGTTCGGACATAGAACACATAAGAGATTTGTTGACGAAAGTTTATTTATTTATTTTTTATTATTTTATTTCCATATCGCAATCCAAAGCCGCATACGGCCAAATTGATTACGCAGACCAACCTTTTGCGACACATGCTTGAAATTTTACAATTCAGTTTCTTAAAAAAGTTTTAATAATAATTATTATAATAATAGTATTAACAGTATTAACAACGAATATGGAGAAAGATAGGATATAGAATGTGTAGCATCAACAATTTATAGTGAAGTATAATAATTCTACAAGCAAGACATTAAGAGCTTCTCAAATCCAAAACATGATAGTGAGAATCTTCTGTGTTCATATGGAATTATTGAATTCCATAATCGTATAGTACGAAATCGAAAAGACCACTGCATTATTAGCGTTCTTGCCAGTGGAAGATGTAAAATATTGGTTCTTGAAGACCTTCCAAATACAAATTTTGAAACTTTGTAATTAGGTGTGCCAAATTTCATACTTTTGTAGAAAAAAAAATAGTTCTGAGGTCGATGAAGTTTTCAAATGTACATCCCAAAAATTCAACAGTATATGAGTGCAACATGATCATAATGTTTTAATTTGTACACAAAACGAATTATACGGTTAAAGCATATTTTTAATCGCTCTAGTCTACCTCTACTTGTTCCACAATAGACTTCTAACCCATAAATAACGTGTGGCATCAACATCGCCTTTGCGATATGTTTTCGTATTTTTAGCGGAAGAGACACATTTATATTATATAACTTGCGTAGCAAGAATGTAATTTTAGAAGCTACCTGCCTGATATGGCTATAAAATTTTAGAGTATCATCAATAATAAATCCCAATATTTTTATGGTGCTAACATTATCAATAGTTAAACCATTTAACATAAACGAAACAGATCTGCTAGGGATTAAGTTTAAAGTTATTGCTTTTAACTTAGATGGGTTTATATGTATAAAATTATTTTCACACCAGCGGCTTATATTTTTTAACTCATTATTTACACGATTTTGGAAGTTATCAGAAAAATCTTTATTCTCATAAGCCAGGAGTTGCAAATGAGCTTTAGGAGATTGTATATGTCCAAAGATGTCATTGATGTAAATTGAAAACAACGTGGGCCCTAATACAGAACCCTGCGGTACACCACGATATGTCCGTCTCAAATCCGAGTTTACACCCTGAGACTGAACATATTGTGATCTGCCACATAAAAAAAAGAACGAATGAAATGGCATGCCGATGTCGAGAAGTTATAAATTTGATATAGCTTATTTAATAGTGTTTCATGACATATTGACTCAAAGGCACGGATAAAGTCCAAACTAATTAAGGCCACGGTATAGTTATCATCTAATTTTACCGTTATTTCGTCAATCATATCAACCATTAGCGATACTGTACTGTGCGCTTTCGTAAATCCTGATTGAAATTCTGGTAATAATAAATTTTAGTGTAAAGATAAACACAGCTGATCATTAATAAGCAGTTCAAAAACTTTTGAAAGTACAGGTTGAATACTTATCGGGCGATAATCATAAGTTTAAGTTTAAGATAAGTTTAGCGAACATAAATATTTTACATCAAAAGTCTGGAAATGGTAAGTAAGTAGTTTTTGGAGACTAAATTCTTAAACCAGTACAAGCCTTAATATAAACATATACGAGTACTGTCGTATAAATATTCTGCAAAATATTAAATTTCAATTCAATAATTTTTTTGGAATCGTTTGAGATGGAAATAATCGCACAGGATAAAAACTAGTGAAACAATTGGCCACACATTATGAAATATATGTATACAATATATATATATATAGAAGGTGTCAGTAGTTTAGAAAAAATTACTTTAGTGAAAGGTGCTAACCTTAGAAATGTTCTATGTTTTAAGTTTTAAAGCGCCGCGTTGTTAAGTAGTTTTATTTGAGTCATCAAAAGTAAACGATCTCAGTAAATTCGTAAAAATATGGTAGGAAATTTTTCACCAATATGTAATTCCATATTTCTATTTGAAATGTCTCAGTCAAATCAATATTAAAGTCGAGCCAATTTCTACTCTGGCTAAGTCTGTTCCTTCATTTATGACTGTAAAATATTAAGTAGTGGAGTTTAAACGAGGCCGTACGAGCTGCCAAAACGTTAACCATAGTGGTCGGATAATTGAGTTGACCACGCCAGACACGGTTAAGAAAATCCTTAAAATGGTATTGGATGATAGTGAGCTAGTTGAAATGATAGGCATTTCAAAAAGTGCTATACATCATAAAGGGTGTCCCAACAAGAACGCAAGATTTAAATTTGGCTCCATTCGAAGTGTCATTGTTTGACATTTGAACAATTATTATTGTTTGCTAGTAGAAGGTACGAGGTTAGTAAAAATGGAGCGCTACGCGAATGAACAACGCATTCTCATTGTGAAATTGTTTTACCAAAATGGTGAAAGTTTTGCGGCTACAGTTCCCAAATTGCGATCAATTTGGGGTCATAATAATGCTGCAAAAGAGTCAACTGTAAAGAGATTAATGGATAAATTTGCCAAAACTGGGTCTGTTAGTGGCGTAAAGACAACAACGCGCTTTCGACCAGCTCGATCGACTGAAAATTTCGCAGCTGTACGTGATGATGTCGCTCAAACTCCATCCACCTCAATTCGACACTGAGCTCAGCAAATTGGTGTCTCCAAATCCACAATGCAGTGAATTTTGACGAAAGATTTGCATCTTCATGCATACAAAGTTCAATTGACTCAGGAACTGAAGCCAGCTGACCATGGACAGCGAAGAAAGTTCGTTAATTGGGTATTGGAGAGACAACATGAAAATGCTGATTTTGCCGATAAAATCATCTTCAGTGACGTGGCCCATTTCCATCTTGATGGCTTCGTCAATAGGCAGAATTGTCGAATTTGGGGTGAGGAAAATCCTCGAATGATTCACGAGAAGCAAATGCATCCTCAACGTGTCACTGTGTGGTGTGGATTTTGGGGCCGGAGGAATCATTGGACCTTTTTTTATGAAAATGAGGCATGCGAACCGCAAACAGTCAATGGTGTTCGGTAGCGTGAAATGATAATAAGTTTTTTCGTGCCTAGAATTGAAGAAATGAATGTGGAGGGCACAAGACGGCGCCACATGTCATACAGACCGAGAAACAATTCAAGTGCTGCATCAGTCATTTCCCGGTCGTGTTATTACACGTTTTGGAGACCAGAATTAGTCACCTAGATCGTGCGATTTAACACCATTAGACTTTTTTTCTTTGGGGTTTTTTGAAGTCGATGGTTTACGCGAATAAGCCGACGACGACTCAAGTCTTAGAAAACGAAATTGGACGCTGCATTAATGAAATACCGCAGCATTTATGCAAAACTGTCATTGAAAATTTCATTAAAAGATCGCGTGTGTGCCAGCAAAGCCGCGGCGTGCATCTACCCGATGTGTTTTCCATACATAATCTCATTCTGTCTACCTTACGATATAATAAAGTTTAACGATTTTTTTTTAAATATCTGTATTCTATTTAAAATTTAAATCTTGCGTTCTTGTTGGAACACCCTTTATATTGACCGAAGATATAAATATGAGAAAGCTGTGCGCAAGATGGGTGCCGCGCTTGCTTTTAATATAGCAAAAACAGCGTCGAGAAGATGTTTCGGTAGAGTCTTTGGCGTAGTAAATGTTTCACCGCAATAAAGCCGAAGTTTTACGTCGATTTATAATCTTGGATGAGACGTGGGTCCACCATAGAAGAATCATGGCCAAGCAATGCGAAAACGGTTCCATTTGCTGGCAGGGTCCTGGCGTCTGTTTCTTTGGGATACGCATGGTAATAGTTTTATTGATTATCTTTAGAAAGGAAAAACCATTAAAGGCGAATATTAAGCTAATTAATTACAGCGTTTAGGTGATGAAATTATGGAAAAAAGATCACATTTGCCCAAATAGAAAATATTGTTTTATCAAAACAATGCTTCAGTTAATACATCCACAATTGCGATGGTCAAAAGTAATGCATTAAAATTCGATTTGTTTCATCGCGCAGGTTATTCATCAGATTTAACTCACTCGGAATATTTTCAATTTCCAAACTTGAAAAAATGGCTCGGTGATAAAAAATCTGCCAACCATGTAGATATTAAGTCTGTGATTGATGGCTCTTTTAAAGGGTTTGACAGAAAGGGTTTGATAGAAACTATTGAATATCGTTGGAAAAAAAGAATATTTGTCCCAAATTTTTCTGCCTTTGCTAGGTCGGCTACTTTTGGAACCGCTCTTGTATATTTTATATAATAAAATTTACAATATTTTTTTTTTTAAATTATGAGTGCTGAAAAAAGCTAAAAACATTTTAGAATTCAGAGCTAAAGAAATACGATTTTATACAACATTGCAATTTTCATGGCACTTGTAAGCGGAAAGGAACGGGTATAACATCATAGCTTGGCTGGACATATTTCGGAATTGTGACAGAATCTGTAGGCAAGTATTTATTGATAAAATATACAGAAAATTGTGTACTATTCACAATTTTGGAAAGCTTTATTTACCACTGTAGAGTGGGAAAACTTATTTATGCTTTACGATTGCAATTTACCTAAGGATAGCTAGAAGCCTTTGAATAAATTCATAATTTCTAAAACGCCTTAACGTCTGATATACAAATTCGATTCTTACGCCAATCTTGTTGTACCTTGTAGCTCCAAATCTAGTGCCAAGGAGATGCTATAAGTAGGAAAATGATGTGTTCCATACGAAATCTGTAACATCACCTACAAATGCAATGTAAAATGCAGGAATTTAATAATCTGCCAGTGATCCAATTTCTACATACAGTATTTTTGTCATCGCATCTATTGGTTTACACGACGCAATCCTCTTTTTTTTTCTTATATTTTCAACAAAAGAAATGACAGGGCAAAAATGTGGCAGCCAGAATGAAACATTTGAAATTGTAAGTATATTTTAAGCCGATTAGACAAAGTCTGCCTGTCTGGCTGACTGATTGGCTGAAGGCAATGAGTTTTAAATAAGTTATAATAATTAACTTCAATACTTTACGATTTTGTTTCTTTTATTGTGCGATAATTTACTGGATTTGTTAATAAGAATTTTTTCTATATACCATGTCCTTTCTTATACTCCACACATTTTAGTACTAGTTAAAATTTCGTACTGGCTTTTGTTCTCTTTGTTAAAGAGTGTGATAAATATTAAATTAAATAAATATTATTATTATTATTATATATTTATTATTATTATATAAATATTATTACTATTATATAAATATTAAAATTGAATTATTCAATAGCAATATAGAAAAGTATCAAAAATATACAAAAACCTCCATATCTGGAAACCGAGATATTGAGTTTCTAGAATATGAGACGAGGTGATGTCTTTAACACAGTGCCAAATATTGTTCCAAAATCACCAAATTTTGGCATCTTTAAAAAATTGTTCTCTTTTTAAATCTAGAATATGAGACGGGGTGATGTCTTTAACACAGTGCCAAATATTGCCAAATATATATTGCCAAAATCACCAAATTTAGGAATCTCTAAAGAAACAAATCTCCTTTTAAATGGAAAACGAAAAATGCAATATTCAAAATATCGAAATTTTATAATTTCAATGCACATTTTAGCACCAATGCAAAAGGAATGTGGAAAGAAGTTATGCGTAAATTATTTCATCATATTAGAATTTCTGTACTGGTTTTTCTCTTTGTTAAAGAGTGTGATAAATATTATTCAACAGACTGGCAACCCAATAAAAAGAAAATACAGAACATTTATAGAACCTCCACAGCCTGAAAAAAATTGTTTATTTCTAAGGGTTCCTAAGCATATGGGACGATGTGGTGTCTTTCACATGATGCCAAATATTATTTCAAAATCGCCAAATTTAAACACAAACACAAATATGTTTATAACTCAAAAACAAACGATGTTGGTGTCTTTCACATGACACCAAATATTATTTCTAAATCACCAAATTTATGAATTTCTAAAACACAAATGTGTTTATAACTCAAAAATTAACAGTCCCAACCGAAACATTAGGGAATTTCAATATTTCAACTGAAGCTGATAAAGCGTAAAGATTGCCATGAACATGCTAGTATGATTCAATTCCAATTCCAAACTCATAAAATGCATTAAGACTAGTGACGAGACATAAGTTTAAGCTTCATAATGACGCCTACCAACTGAGCCGAAACTGAAACAAAAACACTTCAAGTGTCAATTCAAAAGTCAAGCTAATGTTGAGTGTTTTCTTTGATTATCGCAGTGTGGTACACTCGAAATTCTTGTCAAAATATCAGATGGTAAGTACAGAATATTAACTCGGCGTTATACGGTACGGCACAAATTTGGTAAAAAACGGCAGATTTATGGAGAAAAAACTTTTGAAGTATGCATTATGATAGCGTACTGCCAGACAAACCTATCATTATGAACTATTTTTTGGTCGTATTTACTTGACATGGCTCCTGCTGACTTTTTCTCTTTCCAAATTCAAACTACCATTAGGAAACACCCGTTGTCGGCCGTTAGAAGACATACAAGAGAACCGAGTAAAAAAGTCCATCACCTTAATCTTAATGATTGATTTATTCTTTAGCAAATGAGCCTCATTTTAGAAGAAGTCTACTTTGAAGGCAATGTAATGAACTTGATTTCATTTTTAATTTACGTCTATGACTGGAATAACTTCTTACAAGGATTGCCACATGGTAAGAACAAATTCTGGGAATTAACAAAGAGAATTAAAGGGAAAAAATGCTCATGGTGGAAATTTAAAAGTTAACGAATGTGATGTTTTAGATAACGAAAATTAAGCAAATCATATAACCAATATATTCAAAGATGCCCCTCGTCTGTGGAAAATAAAGTAATTAAACATATAGAATGGCTGGACTCACAAAATATACCAAACAATGTGTCTGATGCACCAATTTCTGGTGAGGAGGTAAAATCTTTTGTTAATAACTTAAATATCAAAAAAGCTGCTGGTATTGATGGTATTAGACCAGTATTTCTAAAGAAAATGCCGAACGTATTCTTCATTAAACTAGCTTTAATTTTTAATTGGTGCCTAAGTAACAAAATATTTTAAAAAAGCGAATGTAGTAGTTATGTAATTCCAATGTTTTAAAAAAATTATGAACTCTTAACTTATTAATTAAGAGAACTCATTTGCTAATATATTTTACTTTAAATTATGTGTTGTAGTTAGCGTACACGTAAAACTTGTTGGCAGCATGTCTCAATAATGCCCTCTGGCGCTGAAGTCAAATATCATATTAAATAAACCTCGTGAGAGGACTGTTTTCCCAAAAAAAAAAAAAAAAAAAAAAAAAAAAAAAAAAAAAAAAAAAAAAAATTTGTTTTCATTTTAAAAAGTGGAAAAGACGCAAAACAATCAAGCAGCTGCAGACCAATAAGCATTTTATGCAGACTCGCCAAAGTATTTGAAAAAATAGTGCAGATCAGAATACTTGATTACTCAGAATCTAATGGTGTCATAAATAAAGAACAATTTGGTTTTAGAAAAAATCACTCAACCATAGACCAACTAAAAAGAGTATTAAATTATATTACTGCAAACAAACAAAACAGGAAATCCACGGGCACTGTGTTCCTAGACATAGAAAAGGCTTTTGGTTCTGTCTGACACAATGGCTTTATTTTTAAAGTGAATCAGTTTAGCTATCCTCTTAATTTGTAAAAAATAATACAAGACTTTCTGTCTGAGAGATAATTTTTGGTAAAGGTGGATGACAGTATCGCTACACAACGATCAATTCCAATCAGAATGATCAATTGCAGCGGGTGTACCACAAGGATCGGTATTATCCCCGCATTCGTATTCGATATTTACATGCGATTTTAAAGCTCTGAATATTGGACTTTCTATACAGATGACTCAGCGCTAATCACCACCCGAAAGGTTTCATATGCTATTGTTAAAAATATGGCAAAAGCAGTTATGGCATCCTAAAAATATTTCGAAAAATGGAAAACCAAAATCAACTGTACGAAAACAAAAGCTATAATTTTCCCGTACAACAAATCCCATAAAAGAACACCTGGTATCAGTTTATCTGTACAAAGAGCTGACATAAGTTTGGAAGATTCAGTAAAATATTTAGGTGTTACATTTGACAAAAAAAAAGCTAACATTTACAACACACACTGCCCAAGATTGCGACAAAGCTATTAAATGCGGAACAGCACTGTACAAATTAATAAGTAGGAAATCGAAACTAAACTATAAAAATAAATTTGCTGATTTATAAAATGTGCAGTCGAGTTATTTAATCATATGGATGTCAAATTTGGTCACCAAAATTGACGAACTGTCACCTAAAAAAACTTCAAATTGTGCAAAACAAAAACTTGAAATGTATTTATAAACTAAACAGAAGATACTCAACGAATCGATTGCATTCTAAGTTCAGACACAAATTAGTCATCTAGTTTTCAAAAGATATAACACAAAGATTTGCAAACAAATGTATATCTTCTAATATTGATTTAATAAAAAAATTTGTACTTATGATCACTTTACAATCTTCTAATAAAAGATAAAAAAAGTGATTGCTTTTCTAAAAATTAAAAAAAAAACAAAAGTTTTCCCCATCTTTTTCCTTAACTTGTAAACAAATATATCTTATATCTTCTATCTTCTATATATATATAAATCAATTGCTGTGCGTTATTCTCGCTAAAGCTCAGAACGGTTGGACCGATTTGGCTCATTTTGGTCTTAAATTATTGGTAGAGTATTCCGGAAGATTTAAAAGGTTTTATTTGAAGTCATAGATGGCGTTGGAGATGAGATTTTTGCAATTAATTTTTTTTACCACACTAACATTGAATCAAATAATGGTAGGTGACAAACATATGTAACTACTAATAATTCAGAATGCATTTTGAAGGCAAAACAACGTTTGCCGGGTCAGCTAGTTAATATATAGATTTCTTTCAACCGTAATATTAGATTTTTTTCTTGCTGTAATACTAAAGGGTGTCCCAGCAAGAACGCAAGATTTAAATTTTAAATAAAACACAGATATTAAAAAAAATCGTGAAACTTTATTATATGGTAAAGTAGACAGAATGAGATCATGTCCAATTTCCTCTTTTAAGACTTGAGTCGTCGTCGGTTTATTCGCGTAAACCATCGACTTCAAAAAACCCCAAAAAAAAAAGTCTAATGGTGTTAAATCGCACGGTCTAGGCGGCCAATTCTGGTCTCCAAAACGCGAAATAACACGACCGGGAAATGACTGATGCAGCAATTGAATTGTTTCTCTGGCTGTATGACATGTGGCGCCGTCTTATTGAAACCACATGCCCTCCACATTCATTTCTTAAATTCTAGCCACGAAAAAAACTGGTTATCACTTCACGACACCGAGCACCATTGGCTGATTGCGCTTGACTTGCCTCATTTTCATAAAACAAAGGTCCATTGATTCCTCCAGCCCAAAATCCACACCTCACAGTGACACGTTGAGGATGCATTTGCTTCTCGTGAATCAATCGAGGATTTTCCTCACCCCAAATGCGACAATTCTGCCTATTGACGAAGCCATCAAGATGGAAATGGGCCTCGTCACTGAAGATGATTTTATCGGCAAAATCAGCATTTTCATGTTGTCTCTCCAATACCCAATTAACGAACTCCCTTCGCAGTCCATGGTCAGCTGGCTTCAGTTCCTGAGTCAATTGAACTTTGTATACATGAAGATGCAAATTTTTCGTCAAAATTCGCTACATAGTAGATTTGGAGTCACCAATTTGCTGAGCTCGGTGTCGAATTAAGGTGGATGGAGTTTAAGCGACATCGATCGACCTGGTCGAAGGCGCGTTGTTGTCTTTACATCACTAACAAACCCAGTATTGGCAAATTTATCCATTAATCTCTTTACAGTTGACTTTTTTGCAGCATCATTGTGACCACAAATTGATCGCAATTTGCGATCTGTAGCCGCAAAACTTTCACCATTTTGGTAAAACAATTTCACAATGAGAATGCGTTGTTCATTCGTGTAGCGATCCATTTTTACTAATCTCGTACCTTCTACTCGCAAACAATAATAATTGTTCAAATGTCAAACAATGACACTTCGAATGGCGCCAAATTTAAATCTGGCGTTCTTTTTGGGACACCCTTTATATGTAAAATCTCAAACTATATTAATAATAAAATGTAATATATTTTTACTTTGTATTGATTATATTGTAAATTAAAAAAAAATATGTATTCGCCGGAGAGACCGGAGAGAGAGAGGAGGAACGTAAATTGAAATCTGTGCCAAAAGATTACAACAGTCGATGTAACGACCGATTATATTAAAAACAATATCGCTGTCTGAAAGTTACGGCGATATTCTAATGTCTGCAGCCCAAGTAATAAGCATTTTGAACTGTAGATGGGGAGAGGTTCTTCGAATCGATATGAAGATCTGAACCCGTTCAATACGTGCAATATGAATATCGGAATGAGGACACCAAATAATAGCATTATATTCCATCTTAGATCTAACATATGATGCAAAAATGAATTTAAAAGTATTGAGGTCTAAAAATTCTAAACAATTCCTTTAAATACACGCAAGAACTTTAAACGCCTTGGGAGTAATATAATTGACGTGCGGAATAAATATCCAAGCTGAATTGAATAGAGCACCTAGATCCAGTTTCGAAGAAGCCGATTTCTGAGAAAAATTACCAATTTTAAACACTGCATGAATCGCCTCTGCAACGCAAAAAAGAAATATGAATACACTTATCCGTCTTTAATAAAAGCTTATTTAAAAGGCACCAATTATAAAGACTGTCTATGTCTTTTTGAAGACAGTTAAGACATCATTAACTGTAGAAACATGTAAAAATACTTTTATATCATCATCAAACTTTAGTGGCCAAAAGATTTGTGTTTTATTGACTAAATTCTGGTACTTTATTGAAGGAATATGAATTCAAAATGGAATTTGGTTCACTTATTTTATGCAAGCATATTTCCTGCGGACTCATTAAGACATCCGTCACAACTGTCTAGAATGCTCGGCTTAATATTGAATTCACTATGCTTAACTGTTATTTGATTAAGCTTTTTGCAGACTATTTTTCTGCTTCTAAACATAGCATAGAATGACATTGGCCCAAAATTAGATTAGATTTTGATACATGCGTCGTGTTGTCCTGGCACACCGACAACCTAAAGGAATTTGGACTTTATTTAGAAGCAATCTAATAGATGTTTCCTTTTTTACCATTTACTCAACTAAAGCGCATAAATTATAGTTTGAATTGTTTATGAATTATGTAAATGGAAACATCTGTGTAAACGTAGCGGCATACAGAGGATAATTTTTATACCTTAATATCATTGTTGGCATCTTAATAGTATTTACTTCTTCCTAGCAAAATAACAGTAATGGAAATGTGTTGGTTCCCGTATTATGTTTGCAATAAATACAAATTAGTATTGTATGAATATTTATGGGGCAACCAAAGTGTACTATTTACAGCTTCAGCTCAGCTTTAGGCAACGAGAACAACGCAAAATGGGCAAATGAATAAGTAATTTGTTTTCCTGGCACTTCCTTCCTTCGAGTTCTGACAAAGTTGTCACACAGCTATATATGTTAAATATTTCAATTTGAATTTGAAATTGTAATATCTATTTTGCTACCTATATGGCTGTTTCATTTTAATAAGTTCACTGATTAATGGAAATTACAAATTCAACATGTGGAGACCTGTAATGTTCAGTGAGATTAATCCCTCTTCAAACATTCAAGCGAATATATAGTGCAAGTATTGGAAAACTGTTATTGACCATGGCTGGGACTGTTAAATATAATATTAACATTATAAGGAAATGGCCCTTGAACTACCATGCAGTTGAAAAGATATACCTTTAAGTTAATTATATAACGAGAGATTGCTGCTATGGTTTCGATTTTTTCACACAGGCTCATTTCTTCGAGACGGACTGACAAGTTTCTGTTGAAAGGAAGCTAAGAATACTATACACGATCTCTATCTGAGTGGTTCCATAATTGTATTCCTCGTAGACTGTAATAAAGTGAAGAATCATTTGCCATTTATTACATAAAAGCAATCAAAATGATTCGTATTTGAAACACACGGTCACTGGGGAAGAAATGTCAACTGAACGAAATTCTGCCCTAAGCTAACTTTATCAAAGGCTAAACTGCATTAAAAAAGAGGATTGCGTTTTTAATCTTTTGGAGTTTTAAAGGAATGATGAATAAATAAATAAAATAAGAAATATAAATAAATAAATCGTAATAATAACAATAACGATTTCGTAAGATTTTGAGAATTATCTTGCCATATACGAGTACCTTTTGCTTGCTTTTTTTTTTTGTGATTTTTATTGTCCTTTTTATTATAACTTTTTTTACTGGCATTGACAAACCTATTTTTTCTTCATTTTTGACATTGAATGAAAACCAGAAAATCTACGAAAAGAAGCAAACAGATGATTTTAATCACCCCGAGTCCTAAAGTATGGCAGGGGAGGGATACAATTTGGGATAGTTCAGTATTTATGTGTTGGGCAGAAAAGACCAAGTACTGCCAGAGAGTTTCTCAAAATGACTAAAACTAATGGGATTGGCGAAACAGTCATTAAATTTTTAGATTATAAAATTGTTAATTTGGCATCTGAAAAATTGTACCACCGAGGCAACAACAACAGTAACAAACGTCTATGGCCGTTTAGCTTTTTTTGCAGAAATTGCAGAAAACGCTCTAACACAGTCTAGGCAACTTGAAAACAATTATTTATTTTTTATTTAAACATTTTGCGAAAAATCAATTGCACACGTGTAAAATACAACTTTTTATTTACCATTTGATGCACAATACAACAATAACAACAATAACATCACATGACAACAATAACTCATATTTTAATACAGAAATTTTAACAAAAAAACACGAGCTGAAAAGTGAAGCGACCGATGAAATTGAGCTGTGATGCGAAACTAACGAAATTCTATGGAGTTTTTACAGTATTGGGTTTCATTCTAGCAGTGAAAATTGTTTTTCGGTAAGTCAACTCAAATAAATTTGCTAATGTTTGACAATTTATGTCTTTGCTATTTCATGGGAAAGCTTTGTCTCTATTCGAATTGTTTCGCGATCCAATTGATGGGTTAAATTTAATTTTGAAAATCGTTAACCCTTTCTTTTTTAACGGTCAGTTTTATAAAGCGAAGTCCTGAATTCGTTTAAGAAATCAGCGAGTGAATCAACTCGATTTCGTTCTTAGATCATTTAACTCTTAAAATAAAATAGCTTCCCTTTTCGCTATATAGAGCTTCCATTATTTTGGCAACTAAATGGGTGAGGAACTAAATGGGAAGTTTAGAAAAAATCGCATAATTGTTCTTTGACAAAGAGAAGGAGCTTTTTTAATTGGACGAAATCTTTCGTTTCTTAAATTAAATTTTGCGGCCTGATCGTTTCAGATTCATTTGCCATTTTGAACAATCAATCTCCGGTTAGTTAGCAATATGCTGCAAAGGACAGCAAATTTTATTGTGTTATTTAGGGCACCCCAGGGTCAACCGATGACCAAGGAAAATGATTTTCCGAATAAATAAACTGAAGGTTGAAAACTACCCCAAAAGAATGTACTGCTGCAACCAATCCGGAGGCGAGCATATAAATGACATTGTATGAAAAGGCCCAGCATTATTATATGACAAGTAGGTGTATGAGAAAAATTTATTATTTGTATGTTAAAGTCTGTGAGATCTAACATTTTGCGAGTTGACTTGAAACGCAGATACATGGTCATCGCTTAACGACAAATTTCTATCGTCAATTATAATTATTGTTGTATAATCTGGTGTCACATCTGTGAATATTCCCCATGTATTGGGGAAACATAAAACAGTGGCAGCTTTAAGCTGTCTGGTAAGTGCTCGAATTAAGATATGTTACAAAAGTTCAATTTTCTAAACGTCTCACAATAAGATCCGTCTGGGAGTCAGTACATACTCCTGTTAGAGGGTAGTGGGTGGGTAGCGAAAATTAAAAAAAAAATTCAATTTTTTTTTATTGCCCCAAAAAATTCTTTAGGATGTCCTGACTGTAATGATGTCTCCAAAATGCAAATCCAGCCAGTATAAGTGCCCCAAAAAAATTTTGAAGTTAATTCGTCATGACCTGTGATCCCGCTGATATGAAATTTATCAAACTAGCATAATTTTACATACCTAAACACCTTCTAGGATATTTGTACCTAATACAAAGATATTATGATATCTGTATTTTTCGAATCAGGCGTATATTCTCTTGGAAAACTAGAACTGATTGTTTCGGAAATCGTGGATGTTAAAGGTCCAGGCGTTGGTTCCGAGAAAGAAGGCCCAGGGGTTGGTTCCGAGGTAGAAGTTCTACGCACTTTGTCCTGAGGTCTTCTGCCTCTAAATGTGCCTTTCCTGGATTTAAAAATTCCATTGCGAGTCATCGCGATAAACACAAACAACTTTGCAAGAGCACGAGAACAGAGGTTGACTATGGTTAATTATACTGGGTTTACCATCGAATCGTAAAGAATAATCGATAAGAATATGACTTCCTGCACTCTACAGGGATAGATGAGAGACAAACTACCGAGTTTAACCAGGAAAATCAAAAGAAACCGTCATTTCAACCGGGAAACTTGAATCTCCGCGTTTTTTGCCTCTCCTGGAAAATCACGTTTTTTTCACATAAAGAACCCATTTTGTCGGGATCGGATGCACCAAAAGGCTCAAAAATTTGAAGGCTTGTGGAATATTATTACTTATACACTGCCGATCAACCAAATAGACTCACAGATTTTTTTCTTTTAATTTTTGATTATCTTCTTTGTGGAAGAAGCTGTTGAACAAGTATTGTTATTATTTTAGAGCAAAGCAATAGGCAAACGAATTGCGATAAGAAGAGGATGCCAAAAATTTACAGTTATTAAATATTCTTGTTTTGCTTTGACAATATCGAAAAAATGTGCTTCTTTGGCGATCATCGAAATAGACTCAAAGGCTGCAATTTTAGTTCCTGATTAGCTGTTCGAACAAAAAGTTGCGTGCACTCTTTTCGTGCAATTTAAAAATAATTAAACACAAAATGGGTCGTAGTACAACATTAACTTTGGAGGAAAGAGGCAAAATATTGGCGTATCATGACAGTACGTTGACAACTCGACAAATCGCTGGAAAAATTGGTAGAAGTCAGTCTGTTGTGAGTCATTTTATCAGAAATCCATCGAGTTATGGAAAAAATATGCATAAGCCGACAAGAAAAGCACTAACGAATATCGAAGAGCTAAGGATTCTCCGAGAGGCGTCAAATTCGACATGTTCTGCCGTCAAAATTCGCCAAAATTTGGGTGTAAATGCCAGTATAGCTACCATGAGACGAGTAATCCGCAAAGCTAAAGATCTAAAGAGACCAAAAATAAAAAAAAACACCGGTTACCGATGTTCGTAAGCAAAGTCGCTGTGTATATGCCCGCAATCACATGGCATGGAATTGGGAGTGGCATCAAATCGTTTTTTCTGATGAAAAACGTTTTAATTTGCATAGACCAGATGGCTTTAACTATTACTTCCATGATTTAAGAAAGGAGGAACTCTTTTTAACCCGACATCTTAGTCGTGAGGGAAGTGTTATGATGTGGGGCGCAATATCCTACTATGGGCCATTTGAAATTCAATTTGTTTCATCCAGGATGAATGCAAATAAATACAAAGAACTGCTTCAAAAAACATTTCCCCATTTTCCGAACATTCTTGTATCATTACCCTGGACATTTCGACAGGACAATGCCCCAATACACACCTCTCGAGTGGTAAAAAAGTGGATAAAATGACCGAAATGTAAAGTTGATGGAGTGGCCTCCGTACTCTCCTGATATCAATATTATAGAAAATTTATGGGGAAGGCTTACACGTAAGGTTTATCAATCTGGCAGACAGTTTGAAAACGTCGAATTATTAAAAGCAGCCATTTTGAACGCCTGGAGCGAAGTGTCCTTGGACTTTACGATTCACTCCCTGACCGAATTTTTGAAGTTATTTTAAATAAAGGTCGCTTTACTCATTATTAATAGCGTGTAAATATTATAAGAAAATTATTTTTCACATTGTTTTTTCATTAATTTGTGGTTTAGATATAATTAAAGTCCTTGAGTCTATTCGGTTGAGCGATAAAAAAGGGTACTTTTTGAGGTAAACCTAAAAAAAAATGTTAAAAATTTAATTGTAAGCTTAGAACGCTAATTTTTGTTTTGTTTAATTTTAAATTGATTTCTGAATAATAAAAAATTACTTAAAAAAATCTGTGAGTCTATTTAGTTGATCGGCAGTGTATAAATGGTATAGAACGATTTTTAATATATTACATGCTTAGCGAGAAAACAGTTTTTTTCCAGTCTTTTCCCATATTTTAAGAAACTGTCAAATAAAAACGGCTTGATTTAGAAAGATTCTTTCTATCTTAAATAAAGAGTATAGATACCGAAACATACTCTCAAAATTTCAATAAAATCCGACCAGTACTTTTTGAGATACAGGGACAAACGGATCAGTGGTTGCCCCATAAGGATAAACTCGCCCTTAAGCGAACATATTTTAACACGTACAAGTGGCTAAACGTATTTTATTACATTCCAATTTACACTTTTTGGTTTAAGCTGAAAAATTTAAGAGATCAATGAGCAAAAATGTGGTTTCAACAAAATGATCTGCAATTATTAAAACTGTAACAAACTTTTTATGCTCAAAAATAAAATTCTGTCTCAAACATGTCTCCACTAAGCATGACTTGGTAATGAAATTTGTGAAATGGCTGTTTGTTTCATATAAATGTGAAATAAAACAGGCTGAATTTCGAACAAATTCATCTCACTGTCGATATAATGCCCAAATGCAGCCGTTTTAATCTATGCAGTTTTAATCTATGTATTCTCATACATTACATCAATTTTGTAAGCTGGAGCAAAGTGCTTCTATGCCTCAATATAAATTATGAAAACATAAAGAATTGAGCGCCTTAAACTTCAAAATTGTATTGACTTATTTAAAAATTTGTGAAAATTTTATATTTCTACGGATACCTATAAACCTATTTTTTGTTCTTTCTATTTGATAACTGTTAAAAACAAAATGATGTCCTTACTACGACTAAAGAACTTAAATGGCAGTGCAAGAAGCTATCCTCAGCTGCGTCGGTATGCATCACAGGCGATCAATCAAATGTTGCAATTACAACATACAGAGATATGTGCCGATCCGCCATCGAGAGGATTGGTGTTGGGTGTATACGCCGAAGAAGAGGACAAAAATGATACTGGCATTCTGACACCAGCTGCCTGGCGGTATAATGTGCAAAAAACTGCTGGTCGGCTTTTGGAAGTGCTGCGAATGTCCGGACCTATGCCCAAGGTAGGAGAGGCCCGTTTACTGTTTGCACAGGAAACAGAAAAAATTCCTTATTACTCTGCCGTGGCTATGATTGGATTGGGCAAAGAATGTCTGGGCTTTAATCCGTACGAAGTTTTGGATGAACAAAAGGAAGCCATAAGGAGATCGGTGGCAAAAGCTTGTATGGATCTGGCGCGCCTGGACACGGATCGTATAGATGTGGAAAATTGTGGCCATGCCGAGTCGGCTGCAGAAGGAGCAGCTTTAGGGGTGTGGGCTTATCAAGAGCTAAGAGATGCAAAAAGTCGCGTTGCAGTGCCCTCAATAGATTTGTACACACGTGAGGATGAAATTTGTGACATAGAGGGATGGCGCATTGGTCTCCAAAAAGCGGCAGCACAAAATCTTACTCGCCAGCTGCAAGAGATGCCCTCGAATATTTTAACACCGACAGCTTTTGCGCAAAATGTAGTTGAAGTTCTTTGCAAATCGGGCGTTAACGTTGAGGTAAAAGTTGAGGGTTGGGCAGAAAGTCAAATGATGAATGCCTTTTTATCGGTGGGCAAAGCGTCATGTGAACCGCCCATATTTTTGGAATTAAGCTATTACGGTACTTCATCGGAAGAGAGGCCAATTGTGTTGATGGGACAAGGCATTACTTACGATTGTGGTGGTCTTTGCTTAAAGGAGAAAGCAGAGTTGTTTGATATGCGCGGTGACGTCACTGGAGCAGCTGTGGTGGTGGCGGCGTGCAGGGCGATAGCATGCCTACGATTACCGGTAAGTCTCGCTAACAATATGTTATTGATTAACTAGCATTTGTAAGAATAACGGTGGCAGCTGATTAACTTAATCAGTTTACTTATTCGCATCACTTCTGGCCAATGAATGCAAGAGCAATCGTCAATCGTTAGTTCGCCAACAAAATATGTTATCGAAGTTTATCGTAATTTTTGCTTTAAATATCTTCAGTATATATCTAAAATATTATCCTTTGAATTCTTTAGCTTTTTATACAAAATTAACTTTTTTTGTAATGTTTTTTTTTTTTTCTTTAACCTCTTCCAATTGTCAGGTCAATATTCGAGGTCTCATTCCTGTTTGCGAAAATGTTATGGGTTGTAATGCCTTTCGCCCAGGTGACATTGTGAAAACTATGAATGGCAAACACATTAAGATTCAAGGCACCGATCACGAAGATGTCCTAGTACTGGCCGATACTTTACTTTATGCGCAGAATTTCTCTCCAAAAACTATAATTTCCGTAGGCACAACATCAGGGTGTATGCATCATGCATTAGGCGAAGCCGCCTGTGGTGTCTTCACTAACTCGGAAATATTATGGCAACAAATTAAGCATGCCAGCATGCATACTGGGGACCGTGTTTGGCGTTTACCACTTTGGTGGTTTTACACAACGGAAATACAAGCGGGTCGTTCCTCAGATGTTCAAAACTATGGTGTTGGTACTGGTGGACGTCCTTGCAAAGCAGCTGCCTTTTTAAGAGAGTTTGTTCCTTGCGGCCAGTGGATGCATATCGTAAGTTCTGTTATCACTTAATGATAAAATATGAAAACAAGATTTCTTTCTATTTTCTTCGAAATGTATTAGGATGCTACTAATGTAATGACCTCGAATGGCAAAAATTTTGAATACTTGAGAAATGGCATGGCCGGACGTCCTACTCGCACCTTGATTGAGTTCATAGCTCAAAGCATATGCAAGGATACTGCTCCAAAGATGCCAAAGAAAGGCAAATAATTTCTGAATGTTGCCTGAATAACATCGTCATAGCTGTTTTTTGATTTTTCTATTTTTATGTGGTTTTTGTAAAAAAATTGTTTTATTAGTGTTTGATAATTCCTTCCGCTTTTGATATCGTCGAAGAATTTTGTATCTTATGTGTTCTATAAATTTACTGCAACATTTTTAAATAAACTCTTATGTTCTATTATATGATAACAAATCATTAGTCTAGAAAATATATTCTGAGAATACTGATTGATTCTTGAATGTTAACCGAATTGATACATTTTCGATAAAATGTGACTGAAGGTGCTTATTTGATGAGCCAGATTTATTGATGTCGAATATCAGTAAGCCGGTTTTCAATAGTTTAGAGTCTGTTTTAAATAGACAGATTAGTGGTAGATTGAAGAAATATCAGCAGGCTCCTTGGAAAAGTAAACCATTTTGTCTTGTGAGACAGAGGCGCTGGTTGACTAGCATATCAGTCAACCAGGTTTAATATATCACACATAATATAATCAATACAAATAGCAAAGAAAAAAAAAAATCAAGGAACCACCGTAGAATGCCGATAATCGTTGTTATTGAAGCTTTGAATAACATGCCGTAAATGGTAGTAATGTGGTAATTTGGCTTCAACAAACCTTTTTTTCAAAAAGTTTGAATAGGAAAAGATAGAAATAAAAGAATATTTCTATCGAAATGTAGTATCGCCTGACGTTTTTTTCATTAAATATTTGTTGAAAGTAATAAAATTCACATACGCCGTTCTAATATCCTCATTTGGCTGAGCGGTATCAACTTTTGGATTTTTTTTTTTTAATTTCAATATGCACTACGATATTTATAAGAACATGCGAATTGCCGAAATGTAAACATTTTCGGCACCATTAATAATGCGGCAGTGATTTTAGATCACATACCCAATACGTGTAATCATCTCCTACGCGCTACACTTACGAATTTATTCCAAGTGTTTTGTATTGGGGCTTCCTCTTAGCATCTCAGATACTGAGTAATTCCATCCGTACTGCGCTCCATCCAAAAAATTTATTGTAGAAAACTTTTTACATAAGATTGTTTTAATCCATCTGCACAACATTTTGTTTATATACATTCGAGGCACTGAAATCACACGTTAGATCAAAATTATAGTTTTCAATTCCTGTATATTTAGACTACTATGTTTTTAATCACAGAACATAGCATGGCTACATTTCGTTCACCGGACATTCACATTTTGAGTCATACTTAGACATGCGTACTTAGCTCATTGCTAGTTCATCGCCACCTCTTAGGTTCTAAGGTAATTCTTTTCGCATGCCATCAGCGCATCCATCGAGAAGAATTTCTGTGCTTAATTCACCTGTACTACTGTAGGTATTATCAGAATCTAAACGTATGATCTTTATATTGGCAACACAACCTGCTTATGTCTGCCCTAATTTCATTACAGGAGGCACAGCTTCTTGCAACATGGTTATCCAATTAATGTTTCCAAAACCGCCAGTCTGGCAAGACTATCAGCTGTTAAATACCTGTCACCTGAAGTGTTATTTATTTAGTGAAAGATTTGCCATTTACGAATACAGATCGTTTAACAATAGAAGAACGCGAAAAACTTGTTAAAACTTACTACAAAAATCGTAATTCAAACGTGGGCAGTTTTCAAACATTACAAAGAATTAGCAAGATTAGAACAAAATTTGATGAGACTGGAAACGCTCTAGATGTGGTCAAGTCTGTGCATCATTGAAATGTACATACTGCCGAAAATATCGCTTGTGTTAGTGAAACATGACGGATTTAGGCTTTATTGCATGAGGAGTTTTCGGAAAGCGTAATTGTACATTTGGCGACGTCAGTTGGCCGCCAAGATCACGCGATTGATGCCATTAGGTTAAGTTAAAGATCGTGTTAATGCGAATAACTCCCAAACGCTGAAGTATTTCAAAACCAAAACTCAAATACTCCAACGAAAACTATCTCCAAAGGATCCACGGCTGCACCCAATCTAAAGGCGGTTATTTATATGACATTGTATTTAGTACATAATGGCAAAGTCCAAGCATTATTATAAAATAAAAGTTTTATCGAAATCGTAGCTTTATATGTGTTTTATTTAACTATACTTGAAGCTGAAACATGGATAATCCTGTATATCAAGGGCTTCATATTCCTTCAATTTTAAAACGTTGTACGTATTTAAGGTTATGAAAAGCGCATGAAACGTGCTTCGGTGTAACCCAATGGGAACCATTATTTAAAGATGCTGAAGGAGTTTTTTTTATCCAGAACTGCCCCGAAGACGTATCCGTGTCAACGCCACTTGATTCCAGCAATATGAAACAACTGCATACATAGCCAGGCCGGTTATGGTGGAGCTCCAGCGAAAGTTCCCTAGACAAATTATATCGAGAATCTCCAATTTCCGTTGGCCCAAAAACATCACCTGGCCTGACTACACCAGAGTTTTTTCTAATGGGTTATGTCAAGCAAGAGGTGTACAAAACGAAACCAATTTTAACCAATTTAACTGAATTAAAGCAGCTCATTAAAACAATAATTGAGGCGATCTCGATTTTAGCTCTTCAAGCCGCAATAAATAATTTTCCGATCAGGTGTCGCATATTTGTGCGTGAATGAGCATGTAGATAATTTACGGTCTATCATCTTCAAAATAAATTAGTTACATACAATATAATTATGCTTTATATGAGCCCTTGATTTTGAAAGTGTACAAGTCACATTTTCCTTCTTTCGAGATGTTTTGAGTTTTGCATTTTAAAGGATTAAAAAATATTTTTGGATTGTGGAATATGATTTTTCAACAGTAAACTAGTGTCAACAAACACGTATTTACTATGATTGTGGAATGTATAACCATTTTTAAAAGGAAATGTTGTTTTGAAAGGTTGAAATAACTTATACCACTTCCAAAATTAACTGCATGACTTTATAAATGACTTGTACCATCAAGAAACCATTTTTATTAATTATTAAAATTTTATTCAAACTCATTTCATTGTAACCAAGTAAATTATTATTAAAGTTATGCATTAGTATTTAGATAAATAAAGTGTTTGTGAAAAATTGGTAGGATATGGGGTAGTAAATCCATCATATTTTTACGTTTTTCTTCTGTTATTGGTCTAATGCTTGTGTATAATGGAAGCAAATCAATATTTTCGAATATTCTAGGTCTTCCTCTTTTAGGTGAGAGGTCTGATACTTTGAATTCGGAGTTGTCATCCAAGGAAGTTTTATAAAACATCTTATATGGAGATTTTTTTTAGAAATCTGATCCATTGTATTTTTAGCTAAGTCACAGCTTCTCCATTGGTGTCTTTCTTCCTATTATTCGTTGATTCTTTTAGTTGTTTTGTCGAAATGATATCTTTCTGAGCCATTTGTACCACCAAAAATGGGTTTCTCTTCTTACATGATTCTATTAAATTATGATAATGCTCAGGGATGTATAAATAATTCGATTTTTTAATTTTAGTTTCTAAAAATCGCGATCATTTGCAAAAAACGATGGCCGGATACCATAAATTTATGATCAACTGTTTCAACATTATTATCAGATGAGTGAACAATTTTTTACCATATTGAAGCTATGTTGTTACGATTTTGTCCTGATCAGGCATCACTGTGAACTATGACATGCTTTTGAGTGGTAATGTCCCGAATGTGCTTTAACACGCAGGACGCAACTTCCTGTGATCCTCTTGAGCGATTTTTCATAATTACGTGGATTTCGTGTCCTCCTTCTTGACTTCATGTTGGTTTCTTCCATTTGTAGGGGTTCCGAATCACGTTTAAAGTATGAATTGATTCTTCTGAAGACGATATTAGTCTTATTCGTTTCCATTTCTTGGGATCATTACTTATATTTCTACGCCGTATAATGTCTACAATTAACTATAAATAGTACGTTTTTAAATTGAAAGGATTACTTGATCAATTCAATATAAAATTACTAATTATTTTGCCAAACTTTGTGAATAGACTGACTTATACCACTATCAAAACAAACAGTAACTGTTGTTTGTTTACCAACCAAAAAGTAAACCCATTTTATTGAGTTAATTTTCATGGCATACTGCTAAACTCTTTAGATTATGTTATTTTATTAGGATTTGATATGAAATAACTGATAAACAAAAATTTTTAAAATTTTTGACTTATACCACTATCAAAATCAAGGGCTCATATGTGTTTTATTATATTTAAATTTACTTTTGAAACCGAAAAATTGATAAACAGGTATAATCCCTACTTTTTACAAATTAGATAATCTCCTAGTCTTTACTCTTCTCCTCCTTGCAGCTTTCTCTCATAGTACAAATATTCATTTCGTAAGATGCAAAGCAAAGTTTTTTTTTTTTTTTTTTTTTTTTTTTTTTTTTTTTAATAAATTGTTTATTACAGTTTAATAAGGTAACTACAATTTTTTATAATATTGCCTCAGCGCCAGATTGGGTTTATAGAGGCTAATAGGCAACTAAAACCATTCATGTAATACCAACAACAAATATTAACATTAAAATATTTAATAATAGGAGAGATAAAAAAAAAAATAAAATTTTGTTAGAAGCATTTCCAAATTATCTATCAAATATTTTTTTAATTGGGTTTTAAAATCTGATAAAAGTGAAGTTTCCTTCAAGTATACTGGCAATTGATTATATTCAAATGGTCCAGCAAATGTAACACGTTGCTTGGTCAACTCTAATCGACAAAACACAACATTTAAATGCATTGCTTGACGGGTTGATCTTTGGGTATATGATATGTTTCTGTGAAAGGATGTTGCAAAGACTCCAATTCCATTTATTGATTTATGAACATAGAGCAGAAGTTGTTGTTTGTATAATCCTTTAACAGGTAAGACATTTGTGGCATAATCTTTATATAAAGAAGTTGGTAGATTAAAAACAGTTTTTAAAGATTTATTCTGTGCCGATTGTGGTGGACTTACATGCATACACAAAAGGAAGATACGTCAAATGAGAATGTATCAGAGACTGATATAACATTAGCTTTAGCTTTACATTTAATTTGTTCTTAAACTTGTACAAAATTCCAGATCCTGACGATATTATGGACTTTAGGTCCATGATGTGTTTATCCCACGACAGATTATAGTTAAAACACACTCCTAAATAACACAACTTTCTGATTCTTCTATCACGTTACCATCAACATGTACGATCATATTTGTATCATTAATAGAAAGTTTTGGTCTAAATCTCACAACTTTAGTTTTGCTCGCATTCAAAACTAGTTTATTCAGCCTTAGATATTCACATAAAATCGCAGCATCACATAAATTATGCAAACATGTATAATTTGCCTTTAAAATCTAATTTAGACAAGTCATCAATATATAATTTAAATAATAATGACCCTAGTACACTACCTTGCGGAACGCCACATATTACAACATGTTTATTGCTTTGACTCTGTCCAACCTGCACGAAATGCTGTCTATTTTTTAAATAGTCCTGGAACAATCGCTGTGTTTCTCGAGAAAATCCAAAAATTCCAAGTTTTCTTATCAATATATCATGATCAACTAGATCAAAAGCTTTTGACAAATTGTAAAACACTCCGGCGACACCTCTGTATCCCGCATCTAAACCACTACAAATACACTCAACAACATTAACAACTGCATCTCCAGTACCTGTACCCTTTCTAAACCTGTATTGCCTTTCAAAGACAATTTTATTCACTTCGAGGTAAGCTGTGACTTGTTCAAATATCAGCTTCTCAAAAATCTTATCAATAACTGGCAATATTGAAATTGGTCGAAAGTTATCAGCCGTTCGTGCATTAGAAAACTTGGGAATAGGACATATTTTGTGCACCTTTAATATGTCAGGATAAGACGATTCTTCAATCATTTTATTATAAATATTTGTAAGAATTTTGCAATCAATGATTTCCTAGTTATTCATCAACAACACGATCTTGTTTAAACTCAATTTTCTACATCCAAGCACGGCTTTTGTAGTAATTGGGACTAAATACGCAACACATTGTCACCGTGTGTGAGAAATATCAAGATTTGCAGCATTTTATTTTAGTAATTGAGTGCAATATATTGGGGCTATATAAGAGTTATGAAACTTCGTATTTCATCTACAGCAAGGTGTTGATAGGAGTCTATATTTTCTTCAAGGATCATGAGTGCATCAGTTACTCTGGAAGCTTTTCATCCATTGTCACGTGATCAGATTTATTTGTTATAAATCATTGAATAACCAACTTTCATTACAAGTATCTTTGATCGGGAATCTGGTTCTACTCTTTACCATGTTACTCGCCAATATGAATGTAACCAATTATAAGTCTGTTGCTACTGTTCGACTAAGAATGCCTTCCCTTCCAATTTCCTAGAATAGTTTTAATATCAGAGCAACAATTGTATACTTTTTCCATGCATTTCTAAAATGTAGCTTTGATCTCGTCGACTGGTCTTCCATTATACAGTGGAAAAAAGTTATTCTGTGCACAGATCAACTTTTAGTTAACAATTTTTATGTGAATTTGGTAAATCTTTTCTTCTGAATGCGTTTTCATTTATTTAATTATTGTTTTGCTAACAATAATTTACTGACATCATGTACGTTTACGTGTATACAATTATATACAAATGTAATGACAGACAATATTGTTGGCTCTGTTTAATTATATGTAAAGTTGTTCATGTATGCCAGAGAGTTGCGTAAAAGTTATATGTAAGCATGCTGCATATTTATGAATAGAAATTCTAAATTGCTGAAACATTGGAATGCTCGAAGCATTTAATATTTCTCAAATTAATGTGCACTCAAGCACTCGAATATTATTTATTTGCAGAAAAATTCCCAAAACTCTCAAAAATTACATCTGAGTTTTGCTATTTAATAAATACCAACAAAAAAATGACCTAACTTTTGGCTATAATACGGCCACACACAAATCGTTCTTTATGAGTTTTGTGGCCAGACAACATTAAATTTGTGTAATGGAATTATGAATTTTAGTTAAAATATATTTTATGGCAAACGATGCGGTGACAATTTGTTAATTGTTCAAGTACAGTGATGGCCATTAGAATATTATAATTATGTTGCGCAGCAATTAAAATGAGTGTACGTAGAAGTACAAAAGTTTAAATTTTGAGAAATCTTTAATAGATTTTGTAGTAAATGTGCTGATTGGAAAACGTATAGAAACGTTCTACCGACATTGTGGAAATAGTAAACGTTGATGGAAAAGGCTGAGCATACAGGCTGACATAAATTTCTCAACTTATTATTTAATTGCATTCTTTATTTTATATGACATTTAAAATAAAATAATAGTAAACTGGTATACGAAATTGTATGAAATATGAAACTTTTAAATTTTATTTTGCCATGGCTATAGAATTAACTTCCCCGACACTTGCAGTTCCCACATTTTTATTTTGCTTCAAAAAGTATTGAAAGAAATTATATTAAGGGAAATGTATCGTGACAATCCAGGAAAATGAGGTCAAAAATTCCATTTTGAATTACAAAGCATCGAGTAGAAGTTTCACCAGACCCCTTTTGGGCTGAGGTTTACAAACAAAAAACAGATCAGATGCTATTTTATAATTCACCACTTCAAATGACGTATCATTGTTCACCCTACACAATGATTTCTTTAAACTGTTGTCGGACTCAAAATAGAGTCCGCGAGTTTCGCATAGGTTTAATATGATCTATTTCATAATCGGAGAATTTCGAGCATTTATAATCTCTGTGAATTTACTCGCCTCCGCGCTACCAGTATTTGTTTTTTGACTTATATTTTTAATTTAATTCTTTGAAGTTATTTTTGTTAATGAATGCAAAATAAGGCAGGCATTACAAGCTCAGTTGGTCGAAGCATATACATACATATGTATGTATGTATATAGCTTTGGATAGTGTAATGGGCGATGCCATATACCGATCATCAGATAAGTGACGCATGCAGATTTTTTCCTACCGCAAAACTTTGTCCCAGTTGTACCACATACGAAATACAAATACATCCATGATGTACAGACTTATCGTCCAAAATTTAGGTGTATTAATACCGCTCTCTTCTCACACATAACAAATATAATTTTCCAGATTTTTCAATAAACATTAGAATTCTGCCGCAGTTAGTTCCCGATATCTCTTACCTAACTTTATATATAGCTTTTAATTGAAGAATTAATGGAATTGTTAAAAAAAAAAAAACACTGGTAACCCGTAGAAGGGCAAATTTGCATTTAGCCCTTTCGCGGTCAAGTTTTTTTTCTATTGAGTCTACTCTTGCCACTTGTACCACTTACGGCACACAACATACATAATATTTGAAATATTTGAATATCCAAACTTATGTCCTGAAAATAGCCCCTGTAGCATCTTTCAGCAATTCTCAGGAAAAGGGTTTTTTGTGAGTCATTAAGGAAACATTTTGCGCAAATGTAAAATTAAATGATGAATAAATTTTCTAAAATACTAAAAGAGTCAGTTAGGTAAAACTGCTGCAGCGGATTATCTCCATTTTCTAGCTTGAACAGCTAGTAGATATCAAATATAGATATGTCGTTAGAAAACGAATAATTTTTGGCAAAATTATAAATAAATATTCCATTTCCACTGTTTCAAATTTATAGAGAAACCAATTTTCTTAATTAAGTCAATGAAATTGAATAATAAATAAATTTTCTAAAATGCTAAAATTATCTTCATTTTCTAGCTTGAATTGCTAGTAGATATCAAATATAGATATGTCGTTAGAAAACGAATAATTTTTGGTAAAATTAAAAATAAATATTCCATCCTCACTACTTCAAATTTAAAAAAGAAACCAATTTTTTTAATTAAATCAGCAAAAAGTGCACCCAATGTGTGACATTTGTAAACATATTAGAAACAATAAAAAAAATGCATTCACCATCTCCCATAGAAATTCAATTATCACTCACCGCAACCTTCCAATTTCACCATGACAATAACAGCACTAGAAACTACCATTGCTGTTCTCTTCCACTCCATTTGTTGTACGCCGTAATATTTGCAATAACAATTCTTCACTCTTTTTCACTATTAATCTCTCTATATGTTCTATGATTGTATTTCTCTTTCTCTCAGTTTTGTCAATTCGTTGTAACACATAAATAATAACACGAGTAAGTTTGAGTGTGCATTTCATCAAGATCTTGTACGGATATTTTCACCATAAAATTTATACAAATTTGCAAAAACTTTACTTTCGATTTTCTTAATTTTAATGTGGCGCATCGACTAAAATGTTGCATATTCTTGTTGCACAAATGATAAAGTTTATTGTGATGCTAAAATTACAACAATTTGATAACTTCTAGACCGTACTTTTGTCGTTTAAATGGAGAACATTCATTGGAGCGACCGAATGCAAAAAGATGAGAACACAAACTGAAGTTTGTTGATTAGAGTGGAGAAAAGTTTGTTGTCTTTCGCACCTCAAAAGTTTCACCATACTCCCGCTGCTCATTCGTCATTTGTTGTTTTGTTTTTTGCGGGGACCGAAAATAACTGTTCGTGATGGGATTTTGTAAAAAAAATCAGTGTGAACGATACATACATATGTACATACATATGTATGTATGTATGTGCTGCATCAAAACCTTGGGGATCACTTTGTCTATCTAATTTGGTAAAAAAAATTTTAATTTAATTTTAATTTAAAATTTTATTTTGTGATTTTTACACCTTCATCCGAAGGTTTAATGGAGCAAAAATTTAACGAATTTTACAGCGAATGGTTTAAAGCACTTTGGACTGAATGCGTTTCGTGACATTTTAAGTCGCTTGAATGATGTCCGTCTGTGGGGCTGTCTGATGGACATAATAACTGCCCTAAACGTTTATGGAACTTTTAAAAATTTTGCACAAATCGTAGCCGAGAATGACAAATGGGCCTCTCCAACTGTTACATCCCATACAAATTGAGCAATTTTTTGAGATTCAATTTCCTTCTTATAGCTGCTTATCCGCAACCTGAAGCAATACGAATTTCATCATTTGTATTATACCATAATTTCCGGTAAAATTTAAAAAAATCAACAATTAACCCCCATCCCTTCTATTTGTCACAGTAGGGTCTCAGACTAGAAACTTACCACATTGCCACCAATTTTTCAAAATTCTATCAATTCCCAGTATTTTCGGCAATTAGTGTATTGCTATATACAGGGTGGCGCAATAGAACGTGCATATTGCATCATCTTTTTCTGCGGGGTAGAAAAGGCGCGGGAGTGGGGCGCCTACATCGTTGGGTTGGCGGGCTCATGGAGTTTTAGTCGCTATGAATTACTTCGACGGGAAGCGCGCATTTTACCAGAACTCTCGTTCATATATTGCTACTAGGCGACTATATTGTGCTGAATATGGACTACGGCGAATTAGTGAAGCTCCGAGTGCTAATTTAATTAAAATATGGGTAAAGCGTTTTGAAGAGACCGGTTCAACATTTAAACCACAAGCAAATGGTCGCCCAAGAACATCTAGGACTGAAGACAATGTTGAGAGGGTTATGGAGTCAGTACGAGGAAATCCACAGATGTCGACTCGCAAGAGATCGTCTGTCTTACAATTATCGCGACGAAGTTTGCAACGAATTTTAACATTGGATCTTAAACTGCATCCATATAAGCTGCAATTAACACAAGAATTGACAGCGTCTGACTTCATAGCAAGGATCGCATTTGCTAATGAAATGCTTAATCGATTTTCCAATTTTGACAATATCCTTTTCTCTGACGAGGCTCATTTCCTTATGAATGGGTTCGTAAACCGTCAAAATTGTCGTTACTGGAACAGTGATAATCCCAAAATCAAACACCAGAAACCATTGCATAGTCCTAAAGTGACAGTATGGGCAGCAATCTCTGGCAGAGGAATAATTGGTCCTTTTTTCTTCGAAAATGCGCGGGGCCAAAACGTCACGGTTAATACCGAACACTATGTTGAGATGTTGGACGAATTTTTGACTCCAGAAATTGAAAGTTCAAGAATAGTGAATTCCAGAACTTGGTTCCAACAAGATGGAGCTACCTGTCACACATCAAATGGCTCCATGGCGGTGGTGAAGCAAATGTTCCCAGGCAGACTGATTTCGAAAAGAGGTGATATCCCATGGTCCCCACGTAGTCCAGTAATAATCCAAGAAACATCGTTCAGCTCAAGGAGAATATCCATGGTGAAATGGCAGCCATTACACCAGTATTACTGAAGAAAGTTTTCAATAATTTTCGTTTGCGGTTAGGGGAGTGCCGTCGTAGAGAGGGTCACCATTTAGATGATGTTATTTTTAAAAAATAAACTCCATTTATTACTCTACAATGCCTTAGATTTATTTTAACCATACCTTTTGTATTTATTTTTTAATCTATTTTTTAAATACGCACGTTCTATTGCGCCACCCTGTATTTCTCTTCAATACTGAAGAAAAATCCATTATCTTTCAACCGTTTGTACCAAATTTGACCACATTTGTCACACGTCATGCGCCCGATAGCTTGCGTTCGGGTTCGAAAATTGTCTTCGAAACTAGGTTTTCTACTGTAATCCATAATTCGTAGCCTGAAGCTTTTTAAATTCTTAGCAGTTATATTTTTTTATAATACTGGATGAAATATGAAAAAGTCGACGGAATGATTAGGCCCTCTCTTGTAATTTTCATACGGTTTTTCTTATTTAAATTACATATCTTTGATTCAACTGCACTATATTCAGGGTAATTGAGCTCGCATCAGTGGCATTGCCACGCCCCTTAGAGCCCCACAAGTACATATCGGTGATGTGTTCTACATATTTCATAACGGATGACTTCATAAAGTTAAAATTTTTTTTTTTTCAGTAACATGAAAGGCTGTTGGTCGAAAGAATACTCGTATGTAAGTCAGTTTACCGGACTGAAATATATGTACTGGTTACGTTGAAAGTTATGTATTAACTTTCTTTTAGTTTATATTCATTGCAGTACCCAGAAATAAAATCAATTTTTTAAATTTCTTATATCTATAGAAATTTTTTATTATTTAATTTTGTAGCTATTTTTAAGCTTTTTCTTTTTAATTTTTTTTATTACAATTTAATTTTGCTTTTATTCATTTATTAAGTTTTCTTATATCTATTCTAACATAAGAGTTATTTTTTGACTTTTATTTTGTGGTTTTTGACCACAAGTTATTCCAGACTTTTGTAAATAAAAGTTGTTGAATTATTTTTATTTTACTTACTTTAAAGACAAGACTCAGTTAAATATTAAAAAAAAAACTGAATTTAGATTCTTATATATTTTTAAAGCAATATGAGTCGTAAGCGTTAGACACTCTTCAGTGACATAGACAGAAATCACTGTTTGCAGAATCCCTGTACTGATTGTTGGGATTCTTGGGGAGATTTTGAGAAGTGTTTTATTTTATCAAAAGACAAATTAAAAATTAAAGACTTATTTTCTTCGTATGTTTGAATGTAAATGAATGTCACAAAGGAAGGTAATTGTAATTTTAATCGAAATTTCAAAATAAAATTGCTCGAAAGCAAAAAAATAATGACTTTTTTTCTTTTTAATTAAGTTTTTTGTCGTGTAGCGCTGATATGAGCAGGCCTACGATTTTTTTGATATAATGTAAGTCTCCAAAAGACTTATTAATTGCAAACATAGTTCAAATTCTTGACTTATTCGGCATTTTTGTTTATGCAAATTACACCAATGAATATGCATAGCTAATCATGTTGGCAATGCAAGTTACTCGAGATTGAAAACGATAGACTAAAGGCGATCAGGGAGTTTTGCGCCAAAAAAAAAAAAAAAAAAACAAACAGAAGAAAAAAAACTATGTTTTAAACCACAATTTCCCCCGAGGCAGTGGAAGCAGAGATATGATAGATAGATTATATAGATTTGTAGTTGCTCAAATTAATAACTCTTTGTAAGTTGGTAGTTACAAATAGACACATCCTCGACAGCTGTCATGCATTTTTTGCTTTGTTCTCTAAAACTCCACCGCTCTGGAAACCACCGCAGATAGCCAACTGCAATTTAACCACATTTTATCACATTTGAACGGTCAATAGGTTAAAAAACACAATGTTTGTCTGTGTGTTACGCATAGGCATCTACACTTTTCCTTCGACATCTATAAAATTTTGTCAAGATATTCCCCTGAAGTTTGATACAAATTCTGTAGTAGAACGGTTACTATGTGAGGGATGAACTCATTCGATACATAACCAGTCAAAGCTTCATCGTAATCAAATAAGAGTTTTTGTTTTATTCATTAATCTAACAATAAATTAAATCTAAAAACAGATAGCTATGTACAGTCTTTGAGATTTATCCCAAGATATTGAAGCACCAAATTTTGCTATTATATATTACAATCGATTTAGAATGTAAAAATGTTAAAAACATCCATTTGAAAAAAATAAAAAAACAAAAATAAGTAGTAAAGCAAAAAATTAAGAGAAAATTATTGTTCATAGAGTGATTACCAGCGAAGAAGACCACTTATAGACCCCAATTTTTAATTTGATATATTCTCCTTATTAAATCATTTATCAATCGTTACATTTTCTTATAACGGCAAAAGGAAAATATACCTGACCTGAACCGGATCATCCTAATTGTGCTAAATGGAGCCATAAATATCATGGAAAAAATAATGGATTTATTTCAATTACGTTTACGTTATATAGGGTGATTTTTTAATCGTAGTTTTTTAAAAATTGAATAAAACACCCAAATTTGCATCATATATTTAATTTTTTTATTGGAATCGATAAACTTGTCTTTGCCATTTAATTTTTGAAGATAATTTCATGCAAATGTTGTCCGCGGCTCCGTCTCAAAATGTCCATTCGGAAGGTCCAATCTTTCGTCACTTTTTCGATCGTTTCGGCCTGTATTCCACGAATAACACGTGTTATGTTATCCCTATAAGGCTTCAATAGTGTTCGGCTTGTCCACATATGTAGATTAACGTCTTGACTCAACCCCACAAGAAATGCTCAATCTTGGGGACCAACTCACAGGGCCAAATCGAGAGATAAGCTGCTCACCAAATTCATTCCTCAACATATCCATTGTTTCACTAGCATTGTGGCATGTTGCACCGTCATGATGAAACCATATGTCAACCAAGTTCAACTCAGCCAATTGGGGCAAAACAAAAATCGCGAATCATGACTCAATGTCGTTCGCCGTTGACTGTAACGTTTTCTCCACGGTCGTCTTTGAAGGAAAATGGACCGATGATGCCATCAGCTCATAAACCGTTTTTTCGGGATGCATCGGTAATTCATGTATGGTATGTGGCTCTTCAACACTCCAGATGCGACAGTTTTGCTTGCTCATTTCTTGCTGAACGGATATGTAAACCGTTCAGCAAGAAATGAGCCTCATCGGTGAAAACAATTTTTCGATAAAATAGTGGATTTTCATTGAGCTTTTATAAGACCCATTCACCAAAAATTAGACGTTGTAATAGGTCATTCGGCCTCAATTCTTGCTTTAGTAGAATTTTATAGGCTTTCAAACCCAAATTGAAGTGCAAAATTGTCCTTGTGGTTGAGTAACACATGCCCAACCCAATCGCTGAGAACGCCGACGAATTGACATTTCACGATCGTCATTAACACTGGTCGCTACGGCTTCAATATTTTCTTCGGTACGCTCTCTACGCATGCGAGTCGATGGTTTTATGTCCAACAAAGTAAATTCGGTGCGAAATTTGGAGATAACAGCATGAATTGTTGATTCAGCGGGTCAATTATGACGACCATAAAATGATCGTATCAAACTTTGCTCGTTTGTTAGTCTTTCCATGATGAAATGGCAGAGTATACTGTACAATTTTCCCTTAGACAGATAACGTTTGGACGGCCATTACCAACCAGTGCTGTTTTTATAAAATTTTACAATTTTTTTTTACAAATTCTTTTTAAAATATTTAAAAAAATTTATTTTTTTAATTTGTTATCAACTATCAAAGTTTTTAAAAATCAATATTGCCGTTATATATGATTTCAACATTTCTTTATACTATTTCATGAGAAAATAATAGTTCTATGGAAATCATATTCAATAAAAATTAAAGCTTTTCAAAACGAAAGTCTATTCAAATTACAAAGACGCTTCTTTAATTGATTCGCTTCTTTGCGAACAAATTGATTGATTCATTTTATGAAAACACGCTGATAAAATAAAAGATTATACTCAAAAACAAGAATAAATGATTCGATCACGTCGTGTTGTTATACTCGTAAATCCGACGAGTAGAAAGAAAACAAACGAAAAGGAATCGGATGCGTTCGATTTTTAAAGAAATTTATTTATAAATTTTTTATACAAGAAAACAATTGTTTTAATAATATAATCAATATAATAACCCTTTTTTAATAACTTCTTCCCATCTCTCTGGCAGCTTTTTAATTCCTCTTTCATAAAACTAGCGTGTTTTTTCTTAAAAAAGTACTCATTTCGATTTTTCACTCCCTCATCGTTATAGTAATTCAAATCCTTTAAGGGGCTGTTCAGACCGCAAAATAGGTGATAGTCGGACGGGGCGAGGTCTGGGCAGTCGGTGGATGAGGTAAAGCTTCCCCCTCAAGCTGTGGCAGTTTCTGGCGGATCCGCAAGGCAGTGTGAGGGCGGGCATTGTCATGATGGAAGATGGCGTCTCACCGATTGATGAGCCTCGTCCGTTTTTCTTCCAACTCCGCATTCAATTTATCTAATTGTGCTATATAGTAGACCGCATTAATCGTTTGATTTGTTGGGAGAAGTTAAAATAAACTACTCCTTTGACATCCCACCAAATCAACAACATATTACATTCCTGGTGTGAAGGCCCGCTGTAGAGGTGAATTAAGGGGGTTCATTTGGTCTGCCTCATGATCTTTTCCGCGTCGCATTTTTCATTCCATGTGTTGAGGTTCTTCGGAGATGGTGACTTGTTATTTCTTGTCCTTAGGTTATCGCAGACGTCAACGCGATTCAGGCGGTTGACCTCGATGAGAGAGTGCGGTACACACACCTCGAGGTTGCTCACAAATCCGAGGTCTTTCATGACCCTGTGAACGGTTGAGATTTTTTGATTATTTCAGCTATTTCCCTAACTGTTGTACGGGGATTAATAATAATTAAGTCTCTCACCTCTTCGGAAGCAATTTCTTTTGGTCGTCCTCATCTGGGAGCGTGCGTTACGGAGAAGTCGCTCCTAAAAAATCTTTTAAACCATTTCTGGAGAGTTCTTTCATTTGGTCCGTTTTCCTCTTAAACAGACTTCAGCAGCCGTTTTTGCTTTTCGGAAATAATACAGCATAATATGCCTAAAACGCTTTTTTCGCTCACATTTTCTACTTTTTAAACTTTTTGTTTAAAACGCCATATCCTCACACGACCAGAACGAGAACACAAGTAAACAATAGTAAAGAGTTTAGAGAAGGAGCGGAAGAAAGTTATGATAGTGTTTGAAGGAACTCTACGTCATGAGAAGTGACATATGGTGAACTAACGAACTAACCGAACGAACTTTCCCAACAACCCAAAATGTAAATGTTTTCTACCAGTAAAATGCAAAGATTTTTGCGTAATATTGATGATATTGGAAGAATATATCAGTATAAACACAAAAAGTTTAAGTATTAGTTAAAATAAGGAAAAAAGTGTATTTAAAACTGTGTGAAATTGTAATCTGGTAATGTTAAATGCCCAGATTTTCTATATCCTCGCCGGAAAATTGTTCAAGCAACTTGAGAGAATAGTTTTCTTTTGTTTATACAGGGTGGGCCATAAGGGTGTTGGCGGTTTAAATATTCAATTAAAAAAAAAACTACGAAACATAAAAAAATGGCTTCCCTCGGCTGCTTGACACTCTTGGAACCGAAGTCGCAAATTTTGGAAAACTCGTTGAAAAGTTGTTCTCGGTATTTTGTTACTTTCCTGAATAATGTTCCTCTTCAACTGCTCTAAATTGGTCGGATTATTCTCGTAGACTACCGATTTGCGGTAGTCCCATAGAAAATAATCGCGTGGAGAGAGATCGGGGCTACGTTGGGGCCATTCAATATCCCCCCTTTTCGAAATGAGTTTTCCAGGAAAAACATTTTTTAGCAGCTCTATGGATACCCTAGCCGTATGACATGTGGCCCCATCCTGTTAAAACCACATCCTCGAGGTATTGCCTTGAAGTTCTTGCAAATCTGGCACCAAAAAGTCTGCTAGCATGTTGCAATAATTGTTCGCTCTAACCGTCATCGCATGCCCTCTTTCGTCCTCAAAAAAGTATGGTCCAATAATACCGGTTGACGTTATCCCAGCCTACACGACAAGCTTAGGGCTGTGAAATGGACGTTCATGCAAGCGTCGGGGATTAGTCTCGGACCAGAACCGACAATTTTGCTTGTTCACATGGCCATTAAGATGAAAATTGGCCTCATCACTAAAAATCACGTTGTTGAAATTGTTGAACCGCTCTAGCATCAAATTGACAAAGTTAAGTCGGTTATTGGCATCATCGGGTTTTAATTCTTGGACTATCTGAATCTTATAAGCCTTCAAATGCAAATCACGTTTCAAAATTCGTTGTAAAGTTGTTCTTTTGACATCTAAAGACTGACTTGTCGTACGTGTTGACTGTTGCGGATTTCGTTGAACTGAAACACGAACACGCTCCACAATGTCGGCTAATCTTGCAGAAACTGGGTGACCACGAACCGTAATTGGTACTGTTGAGCCAGTTATTTCGAACATTCTGATCCATTTTCGTATCACATTAGCGCTTGGAACTTCACTTAAATCGTGTAAACCGTGTTCATGCCGATACAAACGTCGTGCAGTAATCACTGATTTATTGTTTTCGTAATACGCTCGGACACAAAATGCACGCTGCACTCCCGTGTACGGCTCCATGGCGACTAAATTTCCTGGAAGCGGCGCAGCGAACAACATATCCCTCCGCCACCGCGCGCCGCGCGTTACCGAGAAATTGAAGAATTAAATCGCCAACACTCATATGGCCCATCCTGTAATTATCGGCTATTTGCTGACAATATGTTGGATATTTAATATTTTATATTTATATTTTTACGAAATAAACGAAAGAAATTTCTCGTGTACGAAATTTTCTATTATGGAAATGGAAATATTTTTTTTTATTTTGTTCTGTACAATTGCCTTTCACCAATTCCTTTAGTCATGTCTTGCACTTTGTTAATTCTTTCCACCACTTTTAACATAATATGGATTTTGTGCCATTCTTGCTATATTTTATTACAAATTTTAAAGAAAATTAAATTATCCGTAAAGTTGTTGTTTTAAAATTTTCATATCTCTAGATTAAAAACGCCCGGTATTTGTTCCTCCCCCTAGGTCTCGGCCATCCTGAATCCATTAATGTCTGTAACACATGTAGCTTTTTGTGTAAAATGAGGGAACAGAGACTATGAGCGTTAATAAGCAATCCTATTTCCACCAAACCATTACAGCTACTAAAATATTAAAATACTGTTAAACAATTCTAATCATAAAATGTAAAATTTTACGCAGTAGAACGCATACATCATCTTAAAATTAATATCAGAAAGCTCTTAATATTTATATAAAATTCACCAAAAATATTTAGCAAACAGCTTGAATACGGTCTTGTCCCTTGCGTAACATGAAGGCGTAAATTCTTTTCTTCCTTCTTCCGCAATTCCTCGGAGCCTGGACCAAACAAAGGAATGAACGAGAAAGCCCCATGTGTATGCAATATTTTTGTATGTGTGCGAGTTCTCTTAAGACTTTTAAGTAGTGAACTTGCCGCACACAGGCATGCATAGAAATACCAGCAATAGCACTTAAAAATTATTCATTTGTATGCGTACGCATATGTGTGACGATGGCATTACTCATACAGTAAAGTTCTTCACACAGTCATGTGCACGTGTGCATACATATTTATATCTAAAAGTAACAACAAAAATGTTATTATTGAAAAGTTATTAACAACTTTTCCAACATGAATTGGAAAATTCAATTCAATTTCTTGGCGTGCGAAAACAGAGCGCATGTAGAAACATCACTCACATCTTCCTCGCGCCTTGCCAGCATTGAGTGTTTCAGCATTTACACCTGTTATAATCCCGTTTTTGTAAGTGAAAATTGTGTAACAGCATGACAACATGCCCTGGTTGCGAATATGACGCGAATGATTGACTGGTAATGGAAAAACCTTTCACAGGCACAGGTGTTAAAATCCACACATTAAAAGTCACTCAAAGAAGTTATATCATTCTTATGTTTGCCAGCTGGCAGCGTGTGAGTGTTCAGCTTAACTAGGCCTAGTTGTGATTGCATTGAAAAACTTTCATGTAAGAAATAAATAGAACATAAATGCATTCCGGTTCACTGGTGAATCAGATAATGTTGTTAGAACTTGTGTTAAGATCTCTTCTTTCAATGAAGTTCCAGCAAGAAATGCTGCGCCGTTAAAAATATGAAACCAGCATTTCAAAAATTTAACATATCGGGTTGTTTGGAAAGTTCGTTCGGTTAATTCGTTAGTTCACCATACGTCACTTCTCATGACGTAGAGATCCTGTAGACACTATCATATCTTCTTCCCATCCCTTCTCTAAACTGTTTACTATTGTTACCTTGTGTTATCGTTGTAGTCGTGAGAGGTGATAGCGGTTAACAAAAAAAGTTTCAAAAAGTGGAAAAAATTAGCGAAAAAAAGCATTTATTCCCATTATTTCCCAAAAAGGAACAGTTGCAAAAGCCAGCCGAAAAATTAAGTCTGTTTATGAAGAAGATCATTCAAAAAATTTTCCATGGGCGACTTCATAGTGGACGCTTCCAGATTAGGACGACCAAAAGAAATTGCTTCCGAGAAGGTGAGAGATTTAATTATTGTTAATTCCCGTACAACAGTCAGGAAAACAGCTGAAATAATCAAAACAATCAGTCTCAACCGTTCAAGGGGTCATAAAAGACCTCGGATTTGTGAGCAACCACGATGTGTGGATACATCACTTTCTCACCGAGGTCAACCGTCTGAATCACGTTGACATCTGCGATAATCTAAAGATAAGAAATAACAAGACACCATTCTAAAGAACCTCATCACAGGGAATGAAAAATCCAAACTCTACAACAATGTAACGCGGAAAAGATCATGGGGGGAGACCAACTCTACGCGGGCCTTCACACCAGGAAGGTTATGTTGTCGATTTGGAGGGATGTCAGAGGAGTATTCTTTTTTGAGCTTCTCCCAACAAATCGAACAATTTATGCGGCCTACTAAAGGGTGGTGCATAAGTAACATTAACGGCGACCATATTGAATGCGTTCTTGTGCATCATTTGGTTTTAACTCGTCAACCAATTGCATCCAATATGGGAAAAGGTATAACATATGTAAAATGCTTTGCAAAGACCGTTTAGGCATCTCTAGCTGCTGAGAACGTCGCCTGGTAGAAGTTTCGGAGTTTTTCTCAATACTTGCTTGCACTCGAGCAACGGTCATTTCATTTCCAACTGCACGAGGCCTTCCAACACCCGGAAGATCACAGACAGCCCCTTGTTGCCCAAAACGCTGAATCAATCGATAAATTGTTGGAGCGCTAGGAGCATTTCGAACATGCAAGAAATTTTGATATAATCTGAATAATCAAATGCTGACTTTCAAAGTAAAATTGAACAACTTTGGTTCTATGTTCTGTGCTGAGCATTTCCATCATAAATTTCCCAAGTATTATTTAGTTAATTCTGTAAAGAGACGAGAAAAATGACAAACAAAAAAATGTATTCACTGATCAAATTTTAATGTTACTTATGCGCATGTATAGCACAATTAGAAAAATTGAAGGCGGCAGTGAAAAAAAAAATCGGTCGAGGAAACCAAATGAACCCTCTCAATCCACTTCTAAAGCGGGCCTACACCCGAGAAAGGTAATGTTTTCGATTTGGTGGAATATCAAAGAAGTGTTTTTTTTAGCCTCTCCCAATAAATCAAATGATTAATGCAGACTACTGTATCGCACAATTAGATAAATTAAAGACGGCATTGGAAGAAAAACGGATGAGGCTCATCGATCGGGGAGGCATCATCTTCCATCATGGCAACGCCCGTCCCGACACTGTCTTGCGGACCCATCAGAAACTGTCAGAGCGTGGGTGGGAAGTTTTACCTCACCCACCGTACTGCACAGACCTCGCCCCGTCCGACTATCACCTATTTCGCAGTCTGAGCAATCACTTGAGGGATTTGAATTTCCATAACGACGAGGAAGTGATAAATCGAATTGAACGCTTCTGTTCAAAAAAACCACGCGAGTTTTATTAGAGAGGAAATTAAAACTTCCCAGAGAGGTGAAAAGTAGTTATTGAAAAATGGTTGTTTTCTTGTATATAAAAATGTAAACAAATTTCTTGTAAATCCCGAAAGAATTTTCCGAACAACTCGATGACTAAATAAGAGCAGCCGATAGCCTGAAAATCCACACTGCCCATCATTTAGCAGTTTATTTTCCTCGATGTATTGAAAAATTTACTGTTTCAGAACGTAGTAAGTAAGCAAAGTAGTAAAGTGAAGTAGTAGTAGTGAGTTTTAACTATCTTTACGCGTTTTTCGGTTGCTAAACGATCAATATTCGTAAACGACAAACCTTTCACTAAACAAATAACACTTCAGATGACAGATACTTAACAGCTGACAGCCTTGCTACACCGGCGGATTTGAAAACACTAAATGGATATCGTTGTATTTGATTAAATTCTACTTATTTCTTATCATATGAATTGCTTTCCAAAAAAGAAGTATAGATGTCGACAGAGTGATTGAAGTTCTTTTCGGAAAATTCGCTTGATTTTTTTAAATTAAATTTTTATTTATAATTAGTTTATTCCTAAAAAAAGTTGATATTTTAACGCATATATGTTGGCTATGTTTTTGGGCTATTTATATATTGCATTTTCGAGCCATTTTCCCTTTCAAAATAAGACCCCCAAACCTGTTGTGAAAAATAGTCCAAAAGTCAAAGACAAGTGGCCCACAATTATGGCTAATATTTAATACGAGATTTTACCAAAATTCTTTTGAATATTTTTTAAAACAAGGGGTTGGTTTTGCAGTTTTTCCTGTCCCCTTTTAAAGTAGCTCTCATACAAATTCTTATTCCCATTATGATAATTTATTATTCGCGAAGTATAGGTAGCATCGCAGTTTTTTTATTCTTCATTTTTATTTCAAATAATACCTCGTCTTTGCACCTGGCAGTTTGATTTTTTTCATGAGTTTTATTACAGCACTATTTTCAAACAGAATTAGGTCTGTTCCCGTTGATTTAGCTTTTTCTTTTTCCATTGATGTCTTAAGCTACGTTATGATTATCGTAACAAATGCATATCTAGTTGTGAATGCAAGACATCACACGATTAAATTAAATTTTTTCTGCTCATTTCATTACATATAATATTTAATATAAAAGTTTATTAACTCTAATGCTTTTCCTCCTATTAAAGAGATGCCTTCTATATAAGTTATAAAATATTATTTTTATTAACATTTAACTCCAACAATATTTTCTTTTCTTAGGACAAACTGTGATGGTCGTAACATCAAAGACAAGGCAGCATTCAATGTTCCACATGTGCGAGGACATTTTATTATGGCGAAAGCTACTCCTCTCAACGAACCGACATCATATATGAACAGGGATCTGGTTATAGCACTATGGCTGCTAAATGTATGTACACCCTATTATTAGTGGGTTTTGTAATAATCGTTAAATTCTTTTCATATGTTATTTTCAGTACATTAAACTGGTTACTTTAGCAATGTCATGTTAGCAGAAATTCATATATTCTATTTACACACACACACACACATAAAAGTATGTTTAAAAACCTATAGATAAGGATCAGTAGGCAAGTAGGAGAGCTTTTAATTTCTAACATAGTAATAGATAAGAAGGGCAAGAATGTAGTGCTTTTTTAACTCAATTAATTACAATTAAAAATCGAATTATAAAATTTATTATTGCACGCGTTATTGCATCCTTATATTGAGGTATGGATGGAACCAACAATTTTCTTTTTTTTTTTTTCTAGTAAACAGCTACAATATAAATTTGAGGCTAGCTAGCAACAATTTAACAGTTAACTTATATTTTACATAGAATAATCAACAATAATGTTTATCTTTTTAAATCGTTAGAGAATGCAATATATTATAAAAATATTTTTGTTTTTAGTAAAAAAAAGGCCAGTTATATAAGAAGCGTCTCAATATTATCAAACAAGTATTGTTTCAATGTTTTTTTGAAGAGGGAAATCAACTGCAAATCTTTTATTATATGCGGTAATTTATTGTATTCAATGCTACCCAAGTACTCAATTCTCTACTTTGTTTTCTCCAACCGACATCTGACTGGATATACAGGGAGGCGCAATAGAACGTGGATATTGCATCATTTTTTTTGCAGGGTAGAAAAGGCGCGGGCGGAGGGGCGCATACATCGTTGGGTTGGCGGGCTCATGGAGTTTTAGTCGCTATGAATCACTTCGACGGGAAGCGTCGCGCATTTTGCGTGCGCGCATTTTACGAGAACTCTCGTTCACATATTGCTACTAGGCGACTATATTGTGCTGAATATGGACTACGGCGAATTAGTGAAGCTCCGAGTGTTAATTTAATTAAAATATGGGTAAAGCGTTTTTAAGAGACCGGTCCAACATTTAAACCACAAGCAAATGACCGCCCAAGAACATCTGGGACCGAAGACAATGTTGAGAGAGTTATGAAGTCAGTACAAGAAAATCCACAAATGTCGACTCGCTAGAGATCTTCTGTCTTACAATTATCGCGACGAAGTTTGCAACGAATTTTAACATTGGATCTTAAACTGCATCCATATAAGCTGCAATTAACACAAGAATTGAAAGAGTCTGACTTCATAGCAAGGCTCGCATTTGCTAATGAAATGCTTAATCGATTTTCCAATTTTGACAATATCATTTTCTCTGACGAGGGTAATTTTCTTATGAATGGGTTCGTAAACCGTCAAAATTGTCGTTACTGGAACAGTGAAAATCCCAAAATCAAACACCAGAAACCATTGCATAGTCCTAAAGTGACAGTATGGGCAGCAATCTCTGGCAGAGGAATAATTGGTCCTTTTTTCTTCGAAAATGCGCGGGGCCGAAACGTCACGGTTAATACGGAACGCTATGTTGAGATGTTGGACAGATTTTTGGCTTCAGAAATTGAAAGTTCAAGAATAGTGAATTCCAGAACTTGGTTCCAACAAGATGGAGCTGCCTGTCACACATCCAATGACTCCATGGCAGATGTTCCCTGGCAGACTGATTTCGAAAAGAGGTGATGTCCCATGGCCCCCACGTAGTCCAGACTTGACGCCTCTTGACTTTTTTTGTGGGAATACCTCAAACACAAACTCTACAGTAATAATCCAAGAAACATCGTTCAGCTCAAGGAGAATATCTGTGGTGAAATGACAGTCATTACACCAGTATTACTGAAGAAAGTTTTCAATAATTTTCGTTTGCGGTTAGAGGAGTGCCGTCGTAGAGAGGGTCACCATTTAGATGATGTTATTTTTAAAAAATCAACTCCATTTATTACTCTACAATGCTTTAGATTTATTTTAACCATACCTTTTGTATTTATTTTTTAATCTATTTTTTAAATATGCACGTTCTATTGCGCCAACCTGTACTTTGTCCACGACCGATATCACTGCTATTGGTCTGAACTTATCAGTAGAATTCGGATTAATTCCCTTAGGTGTTGGCACGACTTTATGTACCTTAAAAATCTGCGGGTACATTGAAGCAGTTATACAACTGTTAAATATTTCACTTAATACCGGAGTAAGCACAGTAACACATTCCACAATTGCTTTTGCCGTAATGTTATCGCTACCAGGGAAATATAAATGAATTATAATGATACCGAAGAGTTCTAAAATAATTGCAATTATCCTGTGGATCCACTTCTATTTGTCTTTTCAATTTTAGCACAAATTCAATAAAATAATTGTCAAAATATTCAGCTTTATCAACGTCTCGATATATATCTTCACTCCTCTCATTTTTTAGCTTTATTTTCGATGTACAATGTCTTCCAAGGGTTTGATTTAAGAATTCCCAAGACCTCCTGGGTTCTCGTTTAAAATCATATAAATTTTCTTGAAAAAAGTTTTCAATAGAGAGCTTATTCGCTATATTTATGACCTTGCTTATCCTCTTCCATTCTAATTCCTTGACTCGACTAATGATTTTTCTTCTCTGCTTCAACAGTTTTTGTTTATATTCCATAAGCGCCTGCAGGTTCTCATTGATCCATGGAGTTATTACATATTTTAAGGGTATTTTTCTCCTCGTTTCCACTAATGATGACGCGTTCGAAACACATGAAAGTACATGATTTGTATCTGTCGATGTATCTCCAGTTAGACTAAAAGTTTGCAAATTATTGCTTACAATTTCTTTGACGCTTTCATAATTATATCTTCTCCGTATTATTTCCACAGTGGTGTTGTTCTTTGCTTTAGAATTGAACTTGCAACACAGAATATTGTGATCTGTAAGGTCACTTTCAATGGTGTTTATTTTAAATTCACAATGAAAATTGCTATATATATGGTCAATTGATGTACCACTCGCTGGACGGGTAACGAGGTTGTGTAAGGTAGTTTGAAAAAATTATTTTGGTGAAAAGTAGCAACCTTATAAAACACATGTTTTAAGTTTCAAGGCGCCACGTTGTTAAGTATTTTTATTTGAGCCATCAAAAATAGGCGACCTGAGTGAATTTTTAAACATGGAAAATTTTTGTCATTCAATATTTCCATTTAAAACGTCTCGGATGAACCAATATTAAAGTCGAGCTAAATTTTACTCTGGAGGAGTCTGCTGCTTCGTTTACGATTGTAAAATATTGTGTAGCAGAGTTTAAAGGAGGCCGTACGTGCTGCCACGATGAATACCGTAATGGTCGACCAATTGAGGTTTCCACCCCATACATGGTTAAGAGAATGGTATTGGATTAGTGTCGGCTGAAGGTGCGAGAGCCAGCTTAAATGATATGCATTTCAAAAAGTGCTGTACGACGTATATTAACCAAAGATTTGAAGATGAGCAAACTGTGCGCAAGATGGGTGCCGCGCTTGCTTACAATAGAGCAAAAACAGCATCTTGAAGATGTGTCAGTAGAATGTTTGGCGATGTTTCACCGCAATACAGCTGAATTTTTGCGTTGATTTATAACCATGGACGAGACGTGGGTTCTTCACTTCACATCTGAGACAAGCGAACAGAAAAATCTGTGTACTGGCGATATGTCACCACAATAAAGCCGAATTTTTGCGTCGATTTATAACCATATATGAGGCATGGGTCCACCACTTTATACCTAAGGCAAAGGAAGAGTCAAAGCAGTGGACTGGAATGGGAGAATCGTGTCCAAAGAAGGTGCGGTTTCATCTGCAGACAAGGCCATGGCGTCTATTTTTGGGGTGCGCACAGGATTACTTTTATTAATTATATCCAGAAAGAAAAAAGCATCAACGACGAAGATTAAGCTATTTTAGTGCAGCATTTAGGTGATAAAATTATTGAAGAAAGGTCGCATTTAGCGGAAAAGAAAGTGTTGTTTGATCAAAACAATGCTCCAGTTCACACATCAACTATTGCGATGGCCAAAATTACTGAATTAAAGTTCAAATTGCTTTACAACACTTCTTATTCACCAGATTTAGCTCTCTCGGAATATTTCCAAGATAGAAAAAATTTTTCGGTGGTAGAAGACTTACCAACCATAAAGAGGTGGGGTCTGCGATTAATGACTGTTATGAGGAGTATGGCAATTTTTACCATAAACAGTGATTAGAAGCTGTTGAATATCGCTGGAAAAAGCGTAACGAGCTAAAAGAAGATTATGTTGAAAAACAAAGAAAGTTTTTCTCAACTAATTTGTGTCTTCTTTATTAGGTCGGCTAGTTTCTGGACCGCCCTGGTATTATAAAGATAATATAATATCTACATTGTGTAAAAATATAAAGTGTTCAATCGAAATATCCAAGCCTGTACTTTTATTTTGCACATTTGGGGAAAATTTTCTTCAAAAGTAAAGAATGAAAGTTTTTAAAGAAAGTTTTTCTCAACTAATTTGTGTCTTCTTTGTTAGGTCGGTTACTTTCTGGACCGCCCTGGTATTATAAAGATAATTTAATATCCACTCGTACATTGCGTAATAATATAAAGGGTTCAATCGAAATATCCAAGCCTGTGCTCTTATTTTGGACATTTGAGGAAAATTTTCTTCAAAAGTAAAGAATGAAAGTTTTTAAAGAAAGTTTTTCTCAACTAATTTGTGTCTTCTTTTTTAGGTCGGTTAGTTTCTGGACCGCCCTGGTATTATGAAGATAATTTAATATCCACTCGTACATTGCGTAATAATATAAAGGGTTCAATCGAAATATCCAAGCCTGTGCTTTTATTTTGGACATTTGAGGAAAATTTTCTTCAAAGGTATTTTTCCTAAAAGTTTTCATGATGTTATATATAATTTTAAGAGCACATATTAGGTATTCCTTTTAAATTCCGTTTAAATTGTTTTCCACTGAATTGTTGACAACACCAACCTGTAACGTCTGAGCCACATTGTTATTTTTCATATAATAATATGTGTACATAATATCAATAATAATGCTTATTTAGATGGAAACAAAGCTGTCACGATTAAAAATTTCACGCAAAGGTTGTTGTTTATATATGACAGATATAAAAAGCTTCCGTCTCGTTTTGTACAAACGACACTTTATATTATTCACCAACAATCAAACAAGCCCAGACAAAGTTGTGTCCCATAACGATTTTTATGTTTACGAGTATGTCTACACTTAAACGTTTTTGCCAAGGATATTTATAAATAATAAAACAACAACATCAGGGGTATTATCATCGCCTTCTACAACATTTACGTTAACGAATTGAAGAGTGCCTGAAGTGGAATTTTAAATAAATCCTAATAAGTGTAATAATATGTTTATACACAATGCATTAACACAAATTTGCACAGGTATTCATCGCATCCTTCTTGATGTTAGCACTCGTTACTTGGGTTTAAGTGAAGGTGTAAAAATAGACACATTTTATTTGTCATCCATGAGCTTACTCTGGAATTATGCTGCAGGAACTTAATGTGGAGTACATACATCAGGGGACTTCCAATTCAATGTAATGAAATTGAAAGCATGAATTTTCTCTGTATTTTAAGTATACAGACTGGGGCACAAATCGTGCTACTGTCAATTTTCAATGGAGGACCGTAATTTAAAGAAGATTAAAGGAGTTTTTTTTTACCCAGAAATACGCCACACCAGCAAATTAATATGCAGAAACCCTGAACTGACTGCACCAGATTTTATTTTCTTCTTTTTTTTTTTTGTAGGATTATGTCAAGCATGAGGTGTACAAAACGAAATAGAGGAATTTGACTGAATTCAATCTGTCCGTCAAAACAACAGTTGAGGCGATCCTGACTTTGGTCCTTCAGGCCGCAATAAATAATTTTCTGATTAGATGTCGCATGTGCTGGAGTGAGTATGGAGGTTATTTACGGTCTATAATTTTCAACACCAGTTAGTTATATAAAACTAATTTGAAATTTTTATAAAAAAAAAAAAAAAAAAAAAATAAAAAAAAAAAATAAAATAAAATAAAATAGTAATAATAATATATGAATTACATTATTAAAAAAAATGTATTTGAATTCTTAACAGTATTCCCATTGGTGCGTCAGCCTGCATAATCTAACTTTTGGAGTAAAGTCGAATATGATAAAGTACAATTAATTCGTTTTATTCGTATATTTGCATATTTTATTTGTAAATTATTACTACAATTAGTCTGCACCAGAATTTTCATCGGTGGTGATTGATGGAAAGCAACAAACCATAGTCGAATTTCGGAAATTTAAAAACCAGCATTTGCCATTGGCCTTAATGAGTACCAAATATTATTTGGCTTTAATGAGTACCAAAACCTAATATCGAATTGACCAAAACTATATATACAAATATGGGGTACAGTAAAAAGAAATGCATTAATTGTTTCTATAGATGAATTTCTTTAATTTTGAGCAGGCATATTATAGGTCAAATAGGAATTGCATAGATCAAGCCAACACTCTACGCCTCGTGTACCTATTGGTCGTAGATTTCAAGTAAGACGGACTGCCATATGGAAAACATTGAGAAGGAAAGGAATACCACAGAAAGTAATTCGAATTATTAGAACTATGCACGAGGATGCAGAGCTCTCAGTCCCTCGCGACGGGAGCATCAGTAAATCATTTCACACCAACCCTGGAGTAAAGAAAGGATGCCCTCTATCACTTCAAATATCCAACATCATGCTGGATGAGAGCAGCAGCGCAGCCTGTTCAGAGAGAAGAGAAATTACATGGAGTCGTCACGCCGTCTCGAGGATTTGGATTATGCGGATGATATTTATTTGTCTACTCTTGCACAATATGCAATCAAATTTAGAAGATCTGGAAGGATAAGTGCAGAACATTGGTCACAAGATAAATATCAAGAAAACTAACAAAACTATGTGAATCAACAACGTTAGCACAGCGAACATCACGCTTCAAGGCCAACCAGTGGAAGACGTAAATAGCTATATGTACTGCTATCTAAGCAGTATAGTGACAACTAATGGCGGCGCGGAAACAGACAGGCCCAAGGAAGCGTGTGCGGCATTCGGACTACTTAAACCAGTATGGAGAAGCTCACAAGTATCCAGACGAATTTTCAAAGTTTATCATTCACAAGATAACAAACCAGTTTAAGCTTTCTTAAAAACCCCATTAAGCATTATCAGGAAAGGTATTGAAACTTTTGCCAAATACAAAAAAAATATATTTTGTTAAACTATTTATAGGTGTACAAGTTGTGTAAAAATAAGTTTAAGCTGAGAAATAACCTCTAATAGGTATAGAAACAGTGAAAGAAGAACAATCTTAAAAATGAGGAATTGAAGTACCAAAAGACTGGAGCAAATTTTCAATACAATGGAATGACGAATGATAACCATGGAAGGATACTAAAATAGAAAAACTTCAATGTGAATGAAATCAAGCTTGTTCAGCCAGCTCCGAAAAAGAAAGCAACGTATGCGAAAGATTTATTGTTGAGTTAAAAATTAAAAAAAAAAAAACATTATTGCTATATAAAACTTGAGTAATCGAATGGAATTTCATATTTAATTCAACCTGTTAATTTTTATGGGAAAATGTAATAGCAAGATTCCACTCTCAATAATACAGGGTGGCGCAATAGAACGTGCACATTTAAAAAATAGATTAAAAAATATATGTCAATACAAAAGGTATGGTTAAAATAAATCTAAAGCATTGTAGAGTAATAAATGGAGTTTACTTTTTAAAAATAACATTATCTAAATGGTGACCCTCTCTACGACGGCACTCCTCTAACCGCAAACGAAAATTATTGAAAACTTTCTTCAGTAATACTGGTGTAATGGCTGCCATTTCACCACGGATATTCTCCTTGAGCTGAACGATGTTTCTTGGATTATTACTGTAGACTTTGTGTTTGAGGTATCCCCACAAAAAAAGTCAAGAGGCGTCAAGTCTGGACTACGTGGGGGCCATGGGATATCACCTCTTTTCGAAATCAGTCTACCAATGTTAAAATTCGTTGCAAACTTCGTCGCGATAATTGTGAGACAGACGATCTCTTGCGAGTCGACATTTGTGGATGTCCTCGTACTGACTCCATAACTCTCTCAACATTGTCTTCGGTCCTAGATGTTCTTGGGCGGTCATTTGCTTGTGGTTTAAATGTTGAAGCGGTCTTTTCAAAACGCTTTACCCATATTTTAATTAAATTAGCACTCGGAGCTTCACTAATTCGCCGTAGTCCATATTCAGCACAATATAGTCGCCTAGTAGCAATATATGAACGAGAGTTCTCCTAAAATGCGCGCACGCAAAATGCGCGACGCCTCCCGTCGAAGCAACCAAAACTCCATGAGTCCGCCAACACAACGATGTTTTTCTACCCCGCAAAAAAAGATGATGCAATATGCACGTTCTATTGTGCCACCCTGTATTATCTACTTTTATTTATTTTTTGTTTATTTTTTTTATTTTTATTTATTTTGAACTGCTACCAAATGGACTGTGGCTTCCACAAAAATATGATGCCTTTATGGAAATGATGAAGATCTACCCACAATATGGGCACCACCATCCATTACTCCCTAAAATCAGCATAATTAGTTTAATTTCATTTAAGGCAATCACATAACTCTTTATTCATATTATCATGTACCCAACTTGAAAAACGGCACATGACGGATATTAAAACACAGCGTTCAGCAACAAAACTTGCGTAATAACTCCAGGAATTTATGAAAATAAAGCTGCCCCCCATTCACGTCTTTAAGCTAAATTTTGTTCATACCCTTGCCGCTTGTATCAAATATTTTCGTGCATAAAAACGTGCTAATTAATACGATACAAAGATTTTTGGTTTGGGTTTGATCTTTCCGTCTCGCAGTCAAATATTACCCTAATTTGCAAAGTATCGTATCGTTTAAAGGAGCAGCTAATATTCCGCTTAATATGTTTGGGGTTAACCTTTTACACAGCTTCGTAAAAAGTTGCGCTTTGTTTGCTGAAGCTAAATGGAAATGCGTAAAACGTACAAACACATTTACGTCATAAACTCTGCCAAATGTGGGTCTAATAAAAATGGGATATAACTGGTTATGTGGCAGCGGTATGGAGATGGAAAAAGGAGATGGTCGTATTAATCATTTAGTATAAAATCAGTTAAATGACGTTCTCTACCCAAGGGGAAAATTTAAATGTGAGCAACCATGTCATGGAGCAATAGGGAAGTGTTTATACATAAAGACACTTAAAAGTAAAATTGCGATTTTGCCGCCTGTAAGTGTTTAACGAAAATTGAGGCTTAAACTTGGAATGGCTTTAAAGTGGAAATGTCATATTGAATGTTTTAGATATAAACAAAATCTTAGTAGCATGGAATTCCCATACATTTTTCTTTTATAAAATTTGCGCAAAACCAAAACAAAAGACTACAGCGGTTTAAACTTTAAGAAACGAGCTGACATTTCGCATCCATTGGTCTTATTTTGTCTTAATTTTGTGTTTGAAAAAAGTTTTTATTATTATGACAATTAGTTAAGTACCCCCGTGTTGCAAAAGTTAAGATATTTTCGCGATTGTAGGCTCCGATTTCGATCTACAAACACTTTCCTCTTTTCAAATGGTTTCTGCTCCTGGTTCTGCAGAGTATCACTTTTCCGAAATAGTTTGGAATTGCGAAAAATTGACTGTCTTGGCTACTGAACTCTCTGCCATATGGACATAGTAATGTTTTGGCGACTTTTTGATTTGAGCGATTTTAAAGCTGGTGCTGCATTAACTTCAAGTGGCAAAAGGCACAGCTTTGAAGTCAATTTTTTATGGTGTTTTCTAAATTACGCGTCCTTTTTGGGAGATACTGGATGGCGTACAAATCGTGTTACTGTCAACTGTCAATGGGTACTGTTACTTAAAGATGTTGAAGGAGTTTTTTTGACGCAGAACTGCGCCTAAGACGTGTAGGTTTTAACAGCATTTGATTGCAGCAGAATGGAGCAACTGCACATATAGCCAGACCGGTTATGGCGAAGTTCCAATGAAAATTCCTAAACAAATTAATATCCAGAAACTCCACTTTCCGCTGGTTCCCAAGGTCACTTGATCTGACTGCAAAATACTTTCTTTTACGGGGTTATGTTAAGCACGATGTGAACAAAATGAAACCAAAGAATTTGACTGTATTGAGGCAGTCCATTAAAACAATAATTGAGACGATGCCGACTTCAACCCTTCAGGCTGCAATGAATTATTTTCTGATCAGGTGTCGCATATGCGACCAAACCAATTATGTATATAAAATGAAAATGTATTTTCTACACAAGAAAAAAAAAAAATAATAAAAATAAAAAAATAAAAAAACAAACGAAAATGAAAATTATTTGAATTTCTTATTGTAGTGCAATTGATGCGCCACCCTATATTTAAATGTGGCAATATTCCATGGTGTTTACTTTTCCTCAACTCAGTAGAAACTTGAAAAGTTGGTTATTTCCACTATTAGATGACCGTTTATGAGATATGAAAATATATTAAAAAAAAAAATTGTACTATAAATTATATATTATTTATTATTATTATAAAATTAGTTGCTAGTAGTTAACGCACACTTTTAAAACCCAAACTAAGTTATTTGAGAGACTATATGCTGCGTTTTCCAGTTATAGGAATCTTTTTATTTTAGTAATTTTTTTTAATTTCGAGACCATTAAATATTCCTTAGCCCAAGGCGTTAATTGCCGCTTTTCCCAGATTCGTAAAATATATGAAAATTTTGATTTCTGCCCTAAAACGTTTGAAGGATGCATTCACCAAAAAAGAGCCTACTTTGGCCAATAGAACAATTATTGTGCTCCATGGGGACAACATCAAGTCTCATACATATTTAGTAACTCACCAGAAGCACCGGAATCTTGGTTGAATTCCTTCAATACACCCACTTTATACTCCTGATTTAGCACTAAAGAGTTACAACCTGTTATTGTCTATGGTGAATGAGTTTGTTTTGTTGGTGAAAACGAGAGAAACTTGTGAAAATCCACAGTCCCAGTTTTTGTAAAAGAAGACGATAGTGGAAATACTTTAAAAATTGCAACAAGTTATCAAACAAAACAGTGCATATTTCACTCAAATCAGATCATTCGAACTGTTCTAAATAAAGTCTTCAATGTCATGCATTGTAAGTCCTATCGAGAATTATATGTGAAACGTTGTGGCCTTCTTTAATGAGTAGAACTGAAATTTATCACTGCAACTTTTGACCTGGAAAATCGACAACTGTCCAGAAATTCCTTTAGTGTGAATATCTATCTAGTCAGATATTTTAGAGAAAAAAATATCAAACTAAAGGGTATCCCAACAAAAACGCAAGATTTAAATTTTAAATAAAATACAGATATTTAACAAATAAATCGTGAAACTTTATTATATCGTAAAGAAGACAGAATGAGTTTATGTATGGAACAACACATCGGGCAGATGGATGCCGCGGCTTTGCTGGCACACACGCAATCTTTTAATGAAATTTTCAATGATCCTTTTGTATAAATGCTGCGGTATTTTATAAATGCAGCGTCAAATTTCCTCTTTTAGGACTTGAGTCGTCGTCGGTTTATTCGCGTAAACCATCGACTTCAAAAAACCCCAAAGAAAAAAGTCTAATGGTGTTAAATCGCACAACTTAGGCGACAAATTCTTGTCTCCAAAACGCAAAATAACACGACCGGGAAATGACTTATGCAGCAATTGAATGGTTCCTCTGGCTGTATGACATGTGGCGCCGCCTTTTTGAAACCACATGCCCTCCACATTCATTTCTTCAATTCTAGGCACGAAAAACCTGGTTATCACTTCAGGATACCGAACACCATTGACTGTTTGCGTTTGACATGCCTCATTTTCATAAAAAAGAGATCCAATGATTCCTCCAAACCGAAATCCTCGCCACACAGTGACACGTTGGGGATGCATTTGCTTCTCATGAATCACTTGAGGATTTTCCTCAACCTAAATGCGGCAATTCTGCCTGTTGACGAAGCCATAAAGATGGAAATGGGCCTCGTCATTGAAGATGATTTTATCGGCAAAATCAGCATTTTCATGTTGTCTCTCCAATACCCAATTAATGAACTCCCTTCGCTGTCCATGGTCAGCTGGCTTCAGTTCCTGAGTCAATTAAACTTTGTATGCATGAAGATGCAAATCTTTCGTCAAAATTCGCTACATAGTGGATTCGGAAATACCAATTTGCTGAGCTCGGTGTCGAATTGAGGTGGATGTAGTTTGAGCGACATCATCACGTACAGCTGCGACATTTTCAGTCGATCGAGCTGGTCGAAAGCGCGTTGTTGTCTTTACATCACTAACAGACCCAGTTTTGGCAAATTTATGCATTAATCTCTTTACAGTTGACACTTTCGGAGCATTATTGTGACCCCAAATTGATCACAATTAGCGAACTGTAGCCGCAAAACTTTCATCATTTTGGTAAAACAATTTCACAATGAGAATGGGTTGTTTATTAGTGTAGCGCTCCATTTTTACTAACCTCGTACCTTCTACTAGCAAACAATAATAATTGTTCAAATGTCAAACAATGACACTACGAATGGCGCCAAATTTAAATCTTGGGTTCTTGTTGGGACATCCTTTATATGCAAATAATGCAACTCTGTTGGCTGAGTCAAATTATGTTGATGGTTTAAAATGCCTCAATATATGAAGTTTTCGGCAACGAACTTAATGAATTAGTGAAAAAATGCCACCAAAAGTCAATTGGAAGTAACAGGTTTGTAAAATTAAGTGAAAATTATGTGTTTTACATGTATGGAGATAGAGAGAAGACAATAGTATTGCTTGCTAACAGATGTTACTATGGGCTAAGCAAGCGATTCAATGACAAACGATTCTCTCGACAAACAAAAATCCGACTGTACCAGACGTTGATTCTAACCGTCTTGTTATATGGCGCAGAATCCTGTGTTATGACGCAAACGGATGGAATCAGTACTGGCAGTTTTCGAGAGGAAGGTACTCCGGAAAATATGTGGACCCACCATCGTTGACGGAGAGTGTCGGCGTCGCATGAACAATGAGCTATATGCCGACATCGACGTAGTCAAATGCATTATTATACAGCAACTGCATTGGCTGGGTCATGTTGAGTGGATGGATCCGGAACACAGGAATATTTTGACAACGAACTCGATGGGCGGCCCAGAAGAGGGCGACCTAAACTCCGTTGGAAGGATCAGGTTTTTGAAATGCCTCAGAAGCTTGGTGTGACGAATTAGAGGAGATGCGCAGAAGATCGAAGCGCTTGGAATAATTTTCTACGGGCGGCGTATAATAGATAAGGATGTCTACTCCAGTCGCCACCTAAGAAAATTATGTGTGACTAATGACAAAAGGAGTACAAAAAATCGGCTTGCAGGGGACCTTTCTCTATATAGACCGCACAACAGACAATTCTTGATAATTTTTTACACATTTTTTGTTTTCACAACAGCATTGTCGTTGAGATTAGTTGCAGCACATAGTCAAATTTTACAGCACATTAACAGACATTACTCAAAGCTGCTTTTCAGCCGGGCTAATTTTTATGAAACATAAGGCGGTGTTTTCATTAGTATATAAATTTCACCAATCTGCTGTTTTTTTTTTTTTTGAATGTAATGGCAGGTGTTTAGCCCAGAACCCACGTTTGCAAATTCTAAGATATAAATCCTAAATTTATCATCTCCACTGCAATTGAGACTTTTACATGTAAAGTTCTCAATTGTAATAAGATTGAGTGCTTTATAGTAAACTTAAAGTCGACTGATCTATCAGAGAAGTTATTTGATTTGTTCAAGTCAGTTCTGATTCTCCCCCCATACGTGTAAGGCAAGTTTGGCTGCACATATAATCCTGTATTTGATTCAAGGTACAATCTCTAATAAACTTTGGAAACGAAAGCTAATCCCTGCTTTTTTATATTTTTATAAATCTCTTGGGGTAAATCTATGTCAGAAGTGAATCCGTTCCTGCCGAACCAGACAGCAGGTCTTGCACTTTTTCTCATCTACCACTGTCATACTCGTAGTTGATTCCGTATTATCCAATAATAAATTTAAATTTAAAAAAAAATTCGAGAGCATAATAAACATTGCTTTTGATGTGTAGAAGTACATTCTGGTAGAACGCCGGTTTTTATATTTTGTCGGGTTTTCAGGTGCAGAGCTAAGCCAATTCATGGCGAAACATATTGTAACAATTTGTTAGTTCTGCCTGCCATATAATCGTTATTGAATGAATCATCTGTAAATGAATCACCCACTATATATGCTGATTGTAAGATTACAAAACGAAACGAATTAAAATAGCCATTCCGTAAAATGTGCTTTACAAATAACTATGATGAGGAACGTCAATTGTGGTGCACCGCAAATCCATCCTTTGACTTCATTGTTTCTTGCAGAACGCTAACTGAAATCCTTATGCATATTCGCCGTTTGCAGGCACTTCTGCCAAATGCTCCTCTCTCACTTTATTTGTTCCAAAATACGAAAAAAACTTGAACTTCTATATATTCATGCTCATTCATACGTTAACGAAAAGTTGTATATAAAGTACGCAAATATATGTAAACGGATGTAACCAACCGATTTTTCTTATTCGAACACTGTACTTTGCATTACATAACATATCCTGTGTGTCGTGTCTTGAGCAAAATATCAAAGTTTTGTTGTCCTCTAAGGACAAGTGTTGCTGTATAAATGGAAAATAAAAGTTTGCTTTGAATTGGAATTGAAACTTGGATATGGTAGACAATTTACTTTTATAAATGCAGATAAATATTTTGCATTATTTTGCATTTGGGAAATGTCATAATATTTTACTACAGTAATGCATTAGTTTATGATATTAAGAGATTACATTAAATGTTTACTTTATAATGTAGGGTAATTCATTTTGCGGTTTCAAGAGTAAAGTTAAATAAAATACACATAAAGCTATGATTTCAATGAAACTTTTATTTCATTACACTACTTAGACCTTTCCATTACATACGAAATATTATACAATGTCATTTCAACGACCACCTCTGGATTAGTTGAAGTAGTGGATCCTTTTGACGTAGTTTTCGACCACATTTTCGTACATTTCGGAGGGTATCTCGGCGATAACTTGACGAATGTTGGTTTCTAAATGCTTCAACGTGTGGGAATGGTCTGTGCAAACACGGTTTTTTTGCGTAGCCTTATAAAGAAAACGCATATCGGCATCAAATCGCATGCTCTTGGTGGCCAATCGAAGTCGCCAAACTGTGAAATTGCGCTTTCTGGAAACTGCTCATGCAATAAAGCCGAAAACGGTCGTGTTGTGTGGCTCATGGCACTGTCTTGTTGAAACCACATATCGTTCAGTTTATAATTTCTAATGGCAGACCAGAAAAAGTCGGTTCTCATACGCTTATAGTATTGTGAAATGACGGTAGAAGTTCCTCCAGCGTCATGTTCAGTGGTACCTTCAGACCATAATGCGCAACAAACAGACACATTTTCCGGATGCAATGGCTTTTCTACAATCACTTCTAGGTTTTCGAACCCCAAATGTGACAATTTAGCTTGTTGACGTAACCAATGAACGATAAATGAACTTAATCGCAGAAGAAAATTTTGTTCCATAAATCACCATTGAAAGTCTGTTGCTTTAGCACCCAATCAGTACATCTACGATGCTGTAAATGGTCAGCCGGCTTTAGTTGTTGCATGAATTGGCCACTATATGGATGGAGGTGCAAATTCAAATGCAAGATACACCACAAGGAGCCGTAAGATAGGCCCAATTGCTGAGAACGCCTTTGAATCTACAAATTTTGATTCTCCGCTGCACTTTCACTAACATAAGTGATATTTTCGACAAGGCGTGCATTGCAATGATGCACAGGCCTGACTGCATCTGCAACGCTTCCAGTCTCTTCAAATTTATTTATAATTGTGCCAATATAACTATATCTAGCCCGTAATGCACGAAAAGTGTCCACGTTTGAATCACCACATTTGTAGTAAGTTTTAATCACTTTTACGTTTTCTTCGGTTATTAAAGGATCCATATTCGTAAATGACAAACCTTTCACTAAGTAAATAACACTGCAGATGACAGGTAGTTAACAGCTGACAGGCTTGCCTGACCAAGGCTTTTGAAAACACTAAATGGATAATCCTGCATTATAAAGCAAAGCTTCGGAGAAAAAAAAACAGACCAAAATTATGAATGAGAAGTTTCTGAGGACTAAATTGAAAAAGATTGCAATAATTTCACCCGACTGAATTGACTTTCAAATTATCTTGATCCTAATCCTTCTTACCACGTCTTAGGACGGTGACTTTCTAATTATCCATCATTCCAAAATTATAGATGTCTTCAATCTTCCAAACATTTAAGTTCTAAGCTCGTTCAAATAAATTTATTTTTATCCCCAATTTCTAGCAAAACCAATGGCTCCAGTAGCGATTTGCGGTTGTTGATTCGTGACGCTAATATCATCAGCAAATGCAAGTGTGACTTTTGTTGAATTCAGTACCAGCCGTACTTTTCGCATTATCATTCCCACAAGGATGTTAAGGAGATTGAACTATACGTTGACGTCCTGCCTAGAACATCGCTTAGTACAAAATGAGTTTTAGATAACAAACTATGATTTAACTATAATGTGGATAATGTAGTCCGGAGTTTAAATTATACACCTCGAAGTTTTCATAACACTGATTTAGTGTTTATATCATGTCTAGTATTTTATATTGTTTACAGCTATATAGTGACACTAATAAACAAAATATGAGGAAAATTCAGCTGGCGTTTAATAGAGTTATGAGATATTTGTATTCACAGAGGCGCCGTACGTTAAGCGTTTCTTGAGCTGTAGTTTTAAAAATTATATCGACTTTAAGTTTTTGTTGTTATTTTATAAAGTTGTTTGACTGTGTAGTCCTCAATTTGTCACTCATGGGTCGTGCTGTTGTAGTAAGAATAGCACGAATTTAAAGCCATTTAAACTGTTTTAAATTATGTCCTGATTCTTACAAAAGCCACATTTTGCAACACTTTCAGACTTTCCTGTAAAATTTAGTTTACAATTAATTTATTACATACCGTTTATCATATATTTCCAGATTATGTACCGATAAACTTCCAAATTAGTTTTTTTGAATATGTCATATTGAATATTGAATATGTATCATATTTTTATAAATTTTATATTTAATTTTTATTACGTGCTTTTGATAAATTTATATTATTGTGTAGATGAAATCTTGTAGATAAGTTGTTGCATGTTGTAATTTATTTATAATTGGCCAGAAGGCTTTAAATTACAAGCCAAATAAATACATAATTTATTTTCCTGTCTTCATTAAAGCTTAGGCTGCCATCCAGAATACTACTTCACTTGGTATAAGATGTGCCCTTAAATTATTGCCCTATCTTCATTGAAGCCGCGGCTGCCATCCTGCCTAGAACCTCGTTTGGTATTAGACGACGGGCTACTAAATTATTTTTCCATTTTCATAAAAAACTTGGCTGCCATCCTCCCTACAACCACATTTGGTGTAAGACGGGCAACTAATTTATTTTCCTATCCTCATTAAAGCCTTGACTGTTATCCTCCCTACAACCACGTTTGGTATAAGAAGGCGGGCTAATAAATTATTTTCCTATCTTCATTGAAGCTTTGGCTGCCATCTTGTTTAGAAACTCGTTTGGTAAAGACGACGGACTACTAAATTATTTTTTCATTTCCATGAAAACCTTGGCTTTCTCCCTCCCTACAACCACGTTTGGTATAAGAAGGCGGGCTACTAAATTATTTTCCTATCTTCATTGAAGCCTTGGCTGCCACCCTCCCTAGAAATTTGTTTGGTATAGGACGACGGGATATCAAATTATTTCCCTATCTTCATTAAAGCCCAGGCTGCCATCCTACCCAGAACCTCGTTTGGTATAAGACGACGGGCTACTAAATAATTTTCCTATCTTCATGAAAGCCTTGGCTGCCATCCTTCCTAGAACCTCCTTTGATGTAAGACGGGCAACTAAATAATTTTCCTATCTTCACGAAAGCCTTGGCTTCCATCCTCCCTACAACCACGTTTGGTATAAGAAGACGGGCTACTAAATTATTTTCCTATCTTCATTGAAGCCTTGGCTGTCATCCTGCGTAGAAACTCGTTTGGTATAAGACGACGGGCTACTAAATTATTTTCCTATCTTCACTAAAGCCTTGGAGATTGCCTTCCTATAAAGGCGTAGCATCTCTTTTGTGATGACTCAGTGGAATGTCATATTTCGGTTTATGCATTTAGCGGTTTGGAAACCGCCGTACTGGCAAGGCTGTAAATACCTATCATCTGAAGTGCTATTTATTTCGTGAAAGGTTTGCCATTTGCGAACGTGAATCGTTTAGCAACAGAAGAACGCTTGAATAATTAAAACTTACTACAAAGTGGTGATTCAAACATGAGCTTTCAATAGAACAAATTTTGCACCAGTAATGAAGCTCATTTCTTACTCGGCGGTTAAGTCAGCAAACCAAATTGTCACATATAAGGCTCGGAGAACCCAGAAGTGATTGCGGGGAAGCCTTTGCATTCGGAAAAAGTGACTGGTTGATGCGCATTATGGTTTGGTCTGCGAAAACTACCTCAAAAGTATCCACTACTGTAACCAAACCAGAGGCGGTCATTCAAACGACGTTATATTTTATCTATAATGGCAAGGTCCAAGTATTATAATCAAATAAAAGTTTCATTGAAATCATAGCTTTATGTATGTTTTATTAAATTTTAGTTGAAAACGAAAAATGGATATGCAAACTATAGAGGCGCTACGAAGTTACAAATTTATTTCTACTTTCCGACGTACGGGGTAGTCAATGACATTATGTCACAACGTTTAACTATTCGTTAACCAGAGGTTTTTGCATCTGCATCATGTTTTTGTTTCTTTTTATTTTAATTTAGAAACGAACCATTCTTTAACCTTCACAGTGCTCCCTAAAAACATTACATAGAAATTTTGGTGCAGAGTGAGCGAGCTAAAATTTCAATCGTAATTACTGAATTCTCCTTCAACATTGTTAAAGTAGAGAGCTGACGTTAACTTTAGCATTATTTAGTTTTTGTTAGCGAGTTTGAAAAATAAGAAAAAAATGTATTTGCCGCTTCACTTGCGAGTAAAACATATGCTGTAAATTCGCTATGCTCTCAAAATTGTTTGTATTTGCAGGCAAATTAATGTCAAGTGTTGTTACTTGCCGAAAGAATGCCCCTATAAACTCATAATCAAGGTAAAATGTCGTACTGTATAAATACTGGCACAGTAAATATGTTTCTGATTTCTATTGTGAAAATTTTCTTTTACTAGAAGTAGTTCAAATTGCAAAGTAATTAATTTTGCAGCTCCTTTGTGCATTAACTAAACAGGGAACTGCTCAACGTTGGCCTCGATTTCGTTTCTTTCTTTTAATTTTGTCGTATTAATTCCGTTTTTAATGAAGCCGCCATAAGAGTATAATATGCGAAAGTAGTTTGTAAATGCCATGACGTTTTTTTAAACTGTTTAAATGTTTTGTAAAAAATTTAATTAAAGTTCTTGCCTTGCGCTTGACTGGGTTGCATGCGAAGCAAAATTAATGTCAATAAATATAAGGCAATGGCGAAACTTGAGAATTTTTATTACAGAATACTTCAAAGATTAGTGTTGCAAAATAATTTACATGAAGTTTTTTATTGTTTTGTATGGATAGAATTACCTTGCAGTTGAGAAAAATTAGCACTAATATCTTTTCTAAGGAAAGAAGATGAATGTGCAACAAATATCTGGCTTGCTGACAACAAAATGGAAATCAGAGAGCAAACAAACTTGAGGTAATTTGGAAAGATAATATAAAGTTATGTAGGGTGCCGCAAGTCTGGATCAGTGAATACATTTTCTGTTTAAGTCTTTCTTTTCGTCTCTTTACAGAATTAACTAAACAATACTTAGGAAATTTATGATGGAAAGGCTCAGCACAGAACAAAGAACCAAAGTTGTTCAATTTTACTTTAAAAGTTAGCATTCGATTATTCAGATCATATCGAAATTTCTTTCATGTTCGAAATGCTCCTAGCGCTCCAACAATTTACCGATTGGTTCAGCGTTTTGGGCAAAAAGGGGCTGTCTGCAGAAGATCGCATGCTGGAAGACCTCATGCAGTTCGAAATGAAGTGACCATTACTCGAGTGCAAGCAAGCATTGAGGAAAACCCCGAAACTTCCACCAAAGGACGTTCTCAGCAGTTACAGATGTCTAGGCGGCCTTTGCAAAGAATTTTATATATGTTACATCTTTTCCCATATAAGATGCAATTGGTTTACCCAATTGATGCACAAGAATGCATTCATTATAGTCGCCGTTAACGTTACTTATGCGCCACCCTATAGAATTAAAACAATATATAATGCTTCAATATACATACTCATATCCTTTCCAACAATCTGATGTTTGTGACCTAAAAATCAAAAGAGCGGAAGGAAGAATCAGTATAAATATTTAAAATAAATTACATCTGTGACCGAACGTGAAGCGATGGTTAGCGCAAGCAATTAAATATCGCGTGATCGCAAGTTTTACCCCGCATTGAACAACCTATAATTTCTTGAGTAACAGTTAAACTGCTGTCTCTGATAGACACTTCGATTAGCCAAGTAATTGGCAAGTCTTATCCGAGGGCGCTCCCAAAATTAGCCGATGTGATATAGAGAGATATAGAAAGTATCAATATTTCGAAAAAAAAATTATTTTGGTGGATAGTGGCAATCTTATAAAACATATAGGTATGTTTTAAATTTCAACGCGCCATGTTGTTTTGTATTTCTATTTGAGCCATCAAAATTAAACGATCTCAGTGAATTTTTAAAAATGGAAAAAATTGGTCAAATTCAGTTCAATGTCCAAAAAATTAGTGTAATTCAATATTCCCATTTGAAACCAACATTAAAACCGAGCTAGATTCTACTCTGGGGAAGACTGCTTCGTTTACCTTCCTTTGTTTACGACTGTCAAATATTGGATAGGAGAGTTTAAACGAGGCCGTACGTCTGTCGTGCAATTAAGCTGTCCACGATAGAAAAAAGAAAAGAAAAATCCACAAAATTGTATTTGGCGAACGTCGACTGAAGTTGCGTGAGCTGTCTGAAATGAATTGCGAAAAGTACTATACATCGTGTATTGACCGAAGATGAGAAACCTAAGCACATGATGGATGCCGCGCTGGCTTTCAGCAGAGCAAAAAAACAGAGTAATAAAGAGGTATCAGTAGAGTGTTTGGCAGTGTTCCACCACAATAAAGGGAAACTTTTTTGTCGATTTACAAGCATGGATAAGACATAGGTCCACCACTTCACACCTGAGACAGAGGCACAGTCAAAGCAGTGAACAGGAATGGAAGAATTGTGTCCAAAAACAACGAAGACGGTTCCGTCTGCAGGCACGAACATGGCGTCTGTTTTTTTTTGAGATGCGCATGGGATTATTTCTATTGAATATCTTCAGAAAGCAAAAGACCATCAACGGCGAATATTATGCTAATTTATTGTAGAATTTAGGTGGTGAAATTGTGGAAAAAAATACCGCATTTTGGGGAAAAATCAAGTGTTGTTTCATCAAGACAATGCTTCAGTTCACACATTCGCTATTGAGATGGCCAAAAATAGTGAATTAAAATTCGAATTGCTTCATCATGCATCTTCTTCGCCAGATTTAGCTCTCTCGCGACATTTTCTATTTCCGAACTTGAAACAATATCCCGGTGATTAAAGATTTGTCAACAATGAAGAGGTGGAGCCTGCGATTGATGTGTATTTTAAGGAGTTTGAATGGAAGCTTTTGAATATCGAGCTGACAGGAGAAGTTGTTGAAAAATAAAGAAAATTTTGTCCAACTTTTGTCGTGTCTTCTTTGTTAGTTTTGAGATCGCCTTCGTAAATGTTTTTGTCAAACTGTGACTTTCACAGGCTTGTCGATTACTCGACTACTCGACATCCTACAGCAATATGAAAGAAGTCAACAAAATTTTATTATACATAACTATATTTTATTTCATTTTTATATTATTATATTTCTCAACGCTTTCATAAGGATACCTTTTCATATTTACAGCTTTACCTTTTGATATTTTGGTACAAACTTTGGTGTTATTTTCTAAATATATTTTTATTTCAAGGAATGTAATTCCTTACTAGCAAGCATAACAATAACGAAGCAAACGGTCATAACTTTTCTCGTTTCATTGTGGCCGAAAAATATTTTAATATTTTAATATCTTGCAAGGCTAGAAATACTGGTAACTCATTCTCGTACATTCTGTAGGAGAATTTATAATGGATGTATATTTCCACGCAGCTGGGTATGGTGGACTTGGGACGAGCAACTTACGGCAATTGAATGAGCAATAACTATTTAATATGAAATTCCTGAATATATTTATGAATGCGTAGAATATGAAAATACCACAAGGTATGACGACATAGCATAAAAACAATTTCGCAATGCGAAAGATGATTAATATTTCGGGGTAATATTTTAGCATTTTGGCTTGTGGGCAAAGGAACGTGACTTAGTGTTAGGAATGCTGAAATTAATACGTTTTGCAAACGGTAAATGAAATATATAATAATATACAGGTAGAGGAGAGGTCGACATTTACACGTTTTATAGATAATTCTGCGCATATACATATATATGAGGAATGTGAGACGACACGTGGGACTTGGCAATCCTGTTCCATCCCCTGGGATTTGTTAGCAAAATATTAAAACGAAGTATTTTAAATGGTTTTCTTCATTCAGCTACAAATATCCTATACATAGGCGAACAACGATAATAATAAATTGAGTTTATTCCTCTTTTGTTATCAATTTATGTCTTTAAACGAATGTCGGTTCTATTCTTATAGTCTTCAAACTATAACAAAAAAAAAATTATGTTTAGTTATAAGTTAGTAGAACTAAACATGAGGAAGACCAAATCACTGTGTTTCCGGTATTTTAACAATAACAAGTTAAGGAATTACATAAGATATACACTTATACGATCCAAGATAAGAAGAAAAAATCACTTCATAATTCCATTATTGATTAATACAGGTCAAGAGGCGTCAAGTCTGGACTACGTGGGGGCCATGGGATGTCACCTCTTTTCGAAATCAGTCTGCCAGGGAACATCTGCTTCACCACCGCCATAGAGTCATTTGATGTGTGACAGGTAGTTCCATCTTGTTGGAACCAAGTTGTGGAATTCACTATTCTTAAACTTTCAATTTCTGGAGCCAAAAATCCGTCCAACATCTCAACATAGCGTTCCGTATTAACCGTGACGTTTTGGCCCCGCGCATTTTCGAAGAAAAAAGGACCAATTATTCCTCTGCCAGAGATTGCTGCCCATACTGTCACTTTAGGACTATGCAATGGTTTCTGATGTTTGATTTTGGGATTTCCACTGTTCCAGTAACGACAACTTTGACGGTTTACGAACCCATTCATAAGGAAATGAGCCTCGCCAGAGAAAAGAATATTGTCAAAATTGGAAAATCGATTAAGCATTTCATTAGCAAATGCGAGCCTTGCTATGAAGTCAGACTCTTTCAATTCTTGTGTTAATTGCAGCTTATATGGATGCAGTTTAAGATCCAATGTTAAAATTCGTTGCAAACTTCGTCGCGATAATTGTAAGACAGACGATCTCTTGCAAGTCGACATTTGTGGATTTCCTCGTACTGACTCCATAACTCTCTCAACATTGTCTTCGATCTTAGATGTTCTTGGGCGACCATTTACTTGTGGTTTAAATGTTGAACCGGTCCCTTCAAAACGATTTATCCATATTTTAATTAAATTAGCACTCGGAGCTTCACTAATTCGCCGTAGTCCATATTCAGCACAATATAGTCGCCTAGGAGCAATATATGAACGAGAGTTCTCGTAAAATGCGCGCACGTAAAATGCGCGACGCTTCCCGCCGAAGTGAATTATAGCGACTAAAACTCCATGAGCCCGCCAACCTAACGATGTAGGCGCCCCCCGCCCGAGCCTTTTCTACCCCGCAAAAAAAGATGATGCAGTATCCACGTTCTATTGCGCCACCCTGCAGTTCTAACTTTCTTGAAAAGAGCTTGTTTCTTGCAGTTGTCCTTTTAAGGTATTTTCCTTTGGATTACCTATTAGTTGCTTTTACAGCATCGGTTATGACACGACTACAGTATAGTTTATGAATTACTAATAATTTGCATTACGGGGATATAATTTAGAACTTTCATCTTACTCCCATTTACGACTTCCACGCTGCTAATACAAACGTATTATCCTTCCTTGTTGCTATCTGTTATATACCAGCAATGGAAAACAAATAAAATCACAGGGATGTGTACAGCAAACACTATAAGCAGCATGTTTTTTTATGGATCAGTTAATAAGCATTATGCTTTTTCCCTTCTATAGGATGATTTTTTAATCATGTTTTTTTTTTAATCAAATAAAACACTCAAATTTGCATCACATATACAATTTTTGTATTGAAATCGGTAAGTTGTTTTTTACCATTTAATTACTAAATATAATTTCTTGTAAGTGATGTCCGCGGCTCCGTTTCAAAATGTCCATTC
>JAHXMU010000272.1:63713-83075 GCA_019455685.1 Philornis downsi | reverse complement strand
CTTTGAGGTACTTCCGCTAACCTTGACTTTCTTCCTTTTTCTTTGTGTGTTATTTCCATGTAAGCATTTTCAAAGTTTTTGCTAACTTGCATTACTGCTATCAGCCACTAATGCTGAGATTTTACGACAACATGTAATGCATACAAATGTTGAGACTTTTTCCCTCATGATAACGCACAGCTCTCAAAATAATTTATGGCCACACGCTGTGAGATTAGCTAAAAATTCGTATGAAATTGCATGACCATAAAATATCCAGCAAAAATACTTAGTAGAGATGCACATGCGATATGAGTGCACTGTACGCCATGGTATGGCGTAGGACCAAGTCCACAATTGCGAACACTGCGAAAGTTTGTACTTGACGTATGAGATAATTTGCGTGAAAAGTTCATGATACTCGTACTTGCTTGCTCGTTTTCGGTGTTTGATTCAACACTTGATTTCTAGTGGAACGTGGAAACAGATTATGGCGTTTGTGAGCGGAAGAGTTCATGCACAGAGGTTGTCTACGCATCTACAAATGAATTTAAGTAACAGGTTTGGGTTATTGTTAAAATTTATAAATGTTGGTTGTGAAGAATAATAAACAGATGTAAAATTTATTGCGCTAGATCATGAGAATAAATCGGTTAATGTCATGATACCTTAGCGCAAATAGATTGGAACAAAATTTATAATAATTTTATAGGGTAGGGTGGAGATAGGAAATGTACTTGCTGGTCGCAATCAAGTAGTGAAAATAGTGGATGGGGATTGGCAACGCGATTATGGAAAATCCAATTTCTGACCAAATTAGTGGACGAAAATGAAGGGAACCATTTCCTTTTCGTCCTTTTCTTTTTCGTCCCTCGATCAACTACATGGAAAGAGAATTAAAGGATAGGGCTACAAACATAAAAAACAAATTTCCCTTACATCTCATGACTGAGACATGATAGAGCTCAATGAGCCCATTCTATTAGGTGCGCAATTAAGTTATCGCTGTGTTTTTTTTTTATAAAAATTCAACTTTATTATAAAAACATATTCACAAATGATTCATTGAAAGTATTGCCCATCACTAGCTACCATTTTTTCTCATCTTTATGGCAAAGCTCGAATTTCTACACGGTAAAACTGTTCACTTTTTAAGGCTATCCACGAATTTAGCCATTCCTTGACGTCGTCATATGAGTGGAACTGCAGGTCAGCCATGCCGTATGCTGTCGAACAGAATAACTGGCAATCGGACGGCTCAATATCTGGAGAATGTGACTTCACATTTAAGTTTTTCCAGATAGGTTTTAACGTGCTAGGCCACGTAAAGCAGAGCGTTGTCATGCTGAAGAATCACTTTTTTTGTGCCTCTCCGAGTATTGTGGGCGTTTCTGGCGCACAGCTCAGTTCAATCGCAATAATTGAAGTCGATACCGATCTCCAGTGATGATTTCGCTTGGTTTCAACAGCTCGTAATAAATAATATCGACCTGGTCTCACCAAATATAGAGCATAACCGTGCAGCGTGAACATTCGGTCAAGGCCACGACATAGAAGCATGACCGGGCAGTCCACCATAACTTTTTTTTCTTTGAATTGCTGTAATGAATCCAGTTTTTATCAGCCGTTACAATACGATGCAAGAAAACCTTTCCTTTTTGTCGCCGAAGCAGTTGTTCACAGACAAAAATCGACGCTCAACGCTCTTTGGCTTCAACTCGTTAGGAACTCAAGTTCCCGAGTAACTGCCAATACAGAAGCAAGCCCTAACTACGTTTGACACAGATCTCCATCAAGCGATGCCGTCAATTCAGTGTCTTTGAAGGTTTTTCGTCTTCCTTCACGCGAACGGTCAGCAATATCAAAATCACCGTCTTTAAACCGACGAAACCAATCTCGACACCTCGTTTCACTTAAAGCATTATCTCCGTAAACGTTTCGACGAGCTGCAGCCCCCGTTTTCTTTGATTGGAGGAAGAAAATGAATACTTCCCACATATGACGATTATTTGGCACAAAATCATTTATATTCACACAAGCAAAATAATATAATGACAAAAGAAAATCATGATTGTGTCGGGCCGTACCTAAGCTTGGCTCACGACGTTTAGGTTATGGCAGAATTGATTAGCACTTACAGCTGGCGTCATCTATTGACAAACAGCAGGAACTTAGTTGCACACCTAATAGATTTAGACTCACTCAACGGCACCTACAGTTTAACAACGATTCCGAACGTCACGGTTTAAGAAGTATTTACAAAAAGTAAAACTACTCGACTACTCCAAGTGTTGGGCAGAAACATTGAGGTGACTGCCGTTCAAATAGAGATAGATGAGTATATGCGGGATTGAATCTGCGGTCATGCGAACGATAGCCGCCTGTACTAACCATCGCACCACGGTGATCCGTTCCACCACGGTGGAACGTGATACATCGCAAGGTTGTTATTGAAAAATACTCTCAATTAAAGCATAATAAAACAAATAAATAAATAAATTAGAAATTAATAGAGGGACCACAAATTTGTATGTTTGACATTCTAAAGGGCATGACAATTCATCCCATTTTCGCACGTAGAATTAGGTTTATTGATAATACAGAATTTGGTGCAATATGAATTTAGGTATATGCAGGTAAAATTGTTTAATCTGTATGGGAGATACTGGAAAAGACATGGTTATCAAAACATTTTTTTGTTTCAAATTTTGCCATGCATTACAGAATTGGCAGATAATTAATAAAAAAGAAATTTCCGTACTCATCCAAAAAAAAAAAAAAAAAAAAACAGACGCCATGACTTTACCTGCACATTTCACCGTCATCGCTTTTTCTGGACACGATTCTCTTATTCAGCCCACTGATCTGACTGTTTCTTTGTCTCACGTATGAAGTGGTTGACTCATGCCTCATCCATGGTTGTAAATCGATGACAAAAATTCGGCTTTATTGGAATAAAACAGCGCCAAACAATCTATCGAATTGTCTTCATGATGCTGTTTTTGCTTTATTGAAAGCAATGGCGGCATCCATCTTGCGCATGGCTTTCTCATCTTCAAATCTTCGGTCCATGTATGGTGTATATGACTTCTTGAAATGATTATCATTTCAGCTAGCTCACATGTCAATCATCCATTCAGCTAATACCATTTTGTGGTATTTCTTAACCGTGTCTGGCATGGACATCTCAAGTGGTCGACAGCTATGGTGTTTGTCTGGGCAGCTAGTACGGCCCCGCTTAAACTCTGCTATCCAATATTTTACAGTAGTAAAGGAAGGAGCAGTCTCTCCCCCGGAGTAGAATCTAGCTCGGCTTTAATATTGGTTGAACTAAGATCTTTCAAATGGAAATATAGAATTACATAATGATGATCAATTTGTTAATGTTTACAAATTGTAATGACGTTTCAAACTTCCTCGTATATTTTTCAACAATTTGAAAAAAAAAATGTCGAATAAAAGTTGGTCTCACCGAGCTTTAAACTCCGAAGTTTGTAATCAGAAGTTCAGTGGCCTAAGCCTCGCTTATAACATCAACACTGTATGAGTTAACAGAGCTTAAACAGTGGCTGTTGATCTATGTACGACAATGTTAACGATTAGCAGAGTTTCCAAACTGTATCCTAGACATAAACCTACAGGGGTCTCTGCAAGAATGCTCTTTGTTCATGATCAATGATCAGTGCATATCTATTGCCTTATTTGGTATTATTCCAAAACATAATAGTTCTCTCTTGTATATTCAATTCTAAACGGTATCACATTTCACTAAAATTCTCATGTACTAAAATAGAAACCAAGGCAATGTAAGAGTTTAACAGCACTATTGCATTCTTTTCTATTACATACGGCGAACAGTACAGAAGTCTGTTGAATAAGTGTATAAAGAAAAAAATAGCATAACCTTCTCCATTTGGTTGAAATACCATTAATAACTTATTCAAAGTTGATTGCTGATAAAACGAAAACTAATATAAAATTTTCTTCTTAATTAAAGAAAAAAAAAAAAAATTTGGTACAATTTACTCTACCTTAGGATAGAGGTTTTATAAGAACGGAAACAAATATTAAAAAGGTAAATAATGAGAACATGTCTTCGAAAAAAATTTTAAGGGAAAATTCTATAATTTTCTTGAATTAACTCCACTGCTTTTATTCGTTGGCAAAGAGATCGATTTGCCAATATTGCGATTATAATTATAATGAATGATACAGATCGAAGCCTAACCAAGAGGAAAATTGACGGGCAATGCCGCCCATAATCAATAAAAATATGTGTAATGGTATCCTAACCTAGTACAACGAAAAGAAATAACATGAAACCGAAGAGAAATTATTTTTGGAAAAAAGCAACTAACCATCATCATCGAAAATACGCAAATCGTAGAGGTATTGGGTATATCGACCACAATAAAAGAATTTCAATTAAATAAATTAAATTAGTGTATTGAAATTAAATGAATTAATTAAAAAAATTGTGGTCTTTATACATGTGTAACTTTTTTGTCTGTTTTGCCTTCAAAATGTTAATGTGGTAAAAAAAATTAATTGCAAAAATCTCATCTCCAACGCCATCTATCACTTCAAATAAAACCTTTTAAACCTTCCGGAATACTCTACCAATAATTTAAGACCAAAATGAACCAAATCGGTCCAACCGTTCCCGAAGAAGATTTGTTAAAATATTTCCTAATCTGATAAATATCTAATTTGCTAATTCCGATTAAATACACTGAATTCTGTATAATGGCTCTGTGAATTAAAATTTCTAGCGTTTTCCTAATGTAAGCTAGACGGCGTGATTGTCATGAAGGGGTTCCATAAAATTCCAATATCTAAGGTCAAAAGGGACATCGGTACAAGAGGGTTTGAGACTTGGATTCTCCTAAATACACCTCGAGAATCCTCAGAAATATTGATTAACAAGGCTCTCTTGATATTCTTTGGTTTTGCGTTAACTACGATGGGGTTAATTATTAGATTCAATTAGTTTCAATAGTTTAATTTTCGCCACACAAAATTTATTTGATTGCTTCATTTTTTTAGGGAGTCTTTAATTTTTCTTGTAATGACACGAACTCCGCTCACGACTGTAGTTAGCATCTATAAGGCTCCCCTCAGTTTTATTACAAATTACGAAGAATTACCAAATGTTCCTGGCGCAAGCCAATTGTGATTTGGTCCGTTACAAAATTCTGAAACCTAACATAATTCTTGAAACTTAAAACATATGTTTTGTTATTTTTTTTAAACTACATTTATACGTTAGGTCGGCTAGTTTTGAAATCGCCCTCGTATATTTAACTGAAATTTGTAGATTTTTCTCTGATTCTTTAGATTTGGTAAAAATACACTGATGTGGAGCCAAAACTAATAGCATCACTCTTATCATAAGCCCATATTAAATTCATTGATGATTATTGAAATTTTCAGTATTTATGGATCACGATTTGCGGATCTGTTTGGTATCTTTGGATGGTATTTTTTTACTAGGGATTTCTTTTACCCTTCTGGCGCTTCTCATACTTGTGCACCAACGTAAACGATTTGGATACAAATGTATTGTAAGTCAGTTTCCTTGACATAAATTTCTATACTAATTCAGTTGTTGGTAGATTTTAAACATTTGAAATTTCCTTTTAGTTGTCGAAATATTTGATCACAAACTCAAGTATTTAATTACGTCCCCATGCTTGAAAAAGTTTCCCAAAATATTAAAAAAAAATTGATATGAAATTAAATTTTGTAAATTCCTATAAACTTGTTTGAAAATTTGCTATTAAAGTTTCAAGAGGCGTCACACTTATTGCGGCAAACAAGGCATGTGGCACACAAAGAACGAACAATACAGGGACTTCAATTGTTAAGCTCGACGTCAGAACCACTGAACCACATTAAAGAAATCCAGTGAAATTTAGCAAACATTTTTGAAAAATGTCATAATGTGATGACATTACAATGAAAAAACTTATACATGTATTATATGTGTAACAGAATTTTTCCCCCAATTGCTGCACAAGATTTAAGGCAAAAAATTACAGCTAAAAATGACTACATAAAAGAATCTGTGAACATTAAAGACGTATGTAATTCTACCAAAGGAAATACTTATTAAAAGCAAGCAGTTTACAGGTGTGTTACGTTACTGTAAATCACAAAATTACTCGGTTACATCTTCCTCCCTTATATTTCCGCCCCAAACGCCTTGCTCAGTGAATAAAGATAGGTTACAAGCATCCTGTTGTACACACATACACACACATACAGCTGTAGATAATAAACACCTACGCACATTTAAGCATTTCGTACCCAAAGACAATTTTCTTGAAAAATTCCTCAACACATCATGTAATTTACTGCCATTGAGCTCAGTTAAATTAAATCTTTGAATTGCAAATTCTACTCAACCTCCAGTCTTTTATGTAAATATTTCAATCTTTCCTTTATTGTGTGCTGGTTAGTGCTATAACATTTTCCAGGATATTTTCGTTTGCATGGAAAAGAATAAAAAAAAGGTTTAAGATACAGAAATACATACTCGTAAATATTGAATATTATGTTGGTGAAAATACCTTTCGTTATTTGTATTTCCCATAAATAGTTTCTTTGCAAAGGATATACTCATATGTAGGGTCTGTATTATACACATAAAGGCTTAAAGCGTGCTGTTTGCCACTTAAAGTTGCAATTCATTGAAATTTACACTGTTTGGCCCTTAACTACAATCCACATTAAATTGCATCAGCTTAAGTTGTATCAGGATTTATATTATAAATACACTCGTATTATATTATAAATACACTCGTAAATGAAAATGGCGCAAGTAAACATTAATTTATAAGTATTAAGTTAATTCGGAAGAACATTTCATCATGAGGTTGGGAATATATTAAGAATTAAAGCAATTTATTTGTTCTGCAAATCTGTAATGTAAAGAACATATAAAATATATAATATATAATATAAAATATATAATATATAATATAATATATAAAATATAGCTTTCCTTCCCACGCGTCATGTTCATGGAGAAAAATATGAAGTATAAAAAATGATTATTGCAACAACTATTTAATATATCAAGGCCGAATAAGGTGGTGCATGATGAAGCAATTCGAACTTTAATTCACTAATTTTGGGCATCGCATTGGCGGATGGGTGAACTGGAGCATTGTCTTAATGAAACAACATTTCCTTTTTCGCCAAAATCGGTCTTTTTTCCATAATTTCATCACCTAAACGCTACAATAAATTAGCATAATGTTGGCCGTTGATAGTTTTTCCTTTCTGGAGATAATCAATAAAAATAATACCATGCGCATCCCAAAAAAACAGACGCCATGACCTTATTTGCAGATAGAACCTTCTCCCATTCCATTCCACTGTGCTGACTGTTCCTTTGTCTCAGGTGTTATGTGATGGACCCATGTCTCATTCATGGTTATAAACCAGCGCAAAAATTCAGCTAAATTGCGGTGAAACATCGCCAAACACATCGTCACGGCGCTGCTGTTGCTCTATTGAATGCAAGCGCGGCACCGATTTTGCGCACAGCATTTTCATCTTTAAATCTTCGGTCAATGAACAACTTTTCGAAATGACTATCATGCCACCGTCAGCCGGCGATCATATTTAATACCATTTTGTGGATTTTCTTAACCATATCGGGTGTGGACACCTCAATTGGTAGACCAAATCACGGCACTGCTTTTGCTCTATTGGTTGCAAACGCGGCACCCACCTTGCGCACAGCTTTTTCATCTTCAAATATTTGGCGAATATAACGATCTACGTTCACATACGATGGAAATCACGCACAAATTTCAGCTTATAAATGCTTAAAGATTTGGACGCGTTATATACAGTAGAATTTTTCAACTCCTCAACAAAGATGTGCCATGCAAATTGGTTTCAAGAAATGTTAAAAAATCCGATAGCGTTGTTTTCCAAAATCTCTGTAAGATTAGATGATCCTGATCTAAATATCAATTGCATATATAAATCCTTCAAGATGGGGAAACCACAAAAAAGTTAACTAAGCCCGGAATACTACGATGACTACGGTAGCCGAAATACCAGGACATGTCATTGTAGCACCAATAAAACCAGAGTGGTGGAATGTTCAATTCGCAATGGTGCATAAGCATTTGTCTGGCTAAAGTCTTTTAAAAAATAACCACAAAAGCGTCATACTCCACCACGGCAATCAAGATTTTCATACACTAGTTCAAACAAATGAAGGCATAGACTAATATTTCATCACATCCTTTTATTTTCGGCCTTATTCATGTGGTTCCAATGGTGGTTTGTCCGATATTTAGCTTAGAGCTTGATTGCTTAGAGGTGCGATTAAAAAAAAAATCGTTTTTTTTTCAAATTTCGTGAGTTACGTATTCGATTTTCGCATTTTTTTTCTGTTATGTTGGTACACATGTCTGTTATAAAGGGTTTCCCAACAAGAACGCAAGATTTAAGTTTGGCGCCATTCGAAGTGTCATTGTTTGACATTTGAACAATTGTTATTGTTTGCGAGTAGAAGGTACGAGGTTAGTAAAAATGGAGCGCTACACGAATGAACAGCGCATTCTCATTGTGAAATTGTTTTACAAAAATGGTGAAAGTTTTGCGGCTACAGTTCGCAAATTGCGATCAATTTGGGGTCACAATAATGCTCCAAAACAGTCAACTGTAAAGATTTTAATGGATAAATTTGCCAAAACTGGGTTTGTTAGTGATGTAAAGACAACAATGCGCCTTCGACCAGGTCGATCGACCGAAAATGTCGCAGCTGTACGTGATGATGTTGTTTAAATTCCATCCACCTCAATTCGACAACGAGATCAGCAAATTGGTGTCTCCAAATCTGCTATGCAGCGAATTTTGACGAAAGATTTGCATCTTCATGCATACAAAGTTCAATTGACTCAGGAACTGAAGCCAGCTGACCATGGACAGCGAAGAGAGTTCGTTAATTGGGTATTGGAGAGACATCATGAAAATGCTGATTTTGCCGATAAAATCATCTTCAGTGGCGAGGCCCATTTCCATCTTGATGGCTTCGTCAATAGGCAGAATTGTCGCATTTGGGTTGAGGAAAATCCTCGAGTGATTCACGAGAAGCAAATGCATCTTCCACGTATCACTGTGTGGTGTTGATTTTGGGTTAGAGGAATCATTGGACCTTATTTCTTATGAAAATAAGGCATGTCAAGTGCAAACAGCCAATGGTGTTCGGTATCGTGAAATGATAACCAGTTTGTTCGTGCCTAGAATTGAAGAAATGGATGTGGAGGGCATGTGGTTTCAACAAGACAGCGCCACATGTCATACAGCCAGAGAAACAATTTAATTGCTGCATCAGTCATTTAAATCTTGCGTTCTTGTTGGGACACCCTTTATAATGGTGACCAATTTTTTTCATGTTTTCACTGGGATCGTTTACTTTTAATGGCTTAAATAAAAATACTATATGACGTGGTGCCTTAAAACTTAAAACATGTGTTTTATAATGTTGCCACTTTTCACCAACATAATATTTCTCAAACTACTGGCGCCATCTATACGTAACAAATTTTGTTGCTCTAGTCGCATATGCGGGCAAGTGCAAGTACGTGGTTGAATTTTTTGAAAGCATTACGGCGTTCAGTCAACTTTGTTTTGCGAATGAAAATAGATAGCATTTAGATATTGCAGAGGAAACGACAATACGAAAATTGATGATTTAGCAATAAATGATGTTCTCCCTATTCCTAAGTGTTAGACTGCAGTAAGTTATACTTTTACGTCTGTTATTGAGCGTTAATTCATAGCATTTTTTGATAACAAACTGACGGTCACCTACTATCCTTCTAAGAGAGCGCACAATTTTGAAGCAAAATAAAATTATATTGAGTGGATATAGATGTAAGTCACTCAATAGACCAAAATTTCTGCACATGTTCTTACAGTATTCATTGTTTATTGTTCAATAACTAAGAAATTAACTTTCTTCTCAGCTAGATTTGAGCTGAACCAAAACTTTTAATACACTTTAAATTGTGATAGCGTATTTTCCCAACTGATTGCTGCATTGTACGAAACAAACATTTTCTTTTGTTTCATAACTAGCTCTAAATATCCAATATCACTTTGCGACTCTTGATGATATTATAAAAAAAAGGTAAATGCAAAGCAAATACATATATTCGGAATCAATATGTGTAGATTTAAAATAAGTGACATTAATAAAGGACTACTTCAAACGTTATATACGAGTATAGTAAAATTGTTTTGTTTAGAAAATGTTAGCAGCAATACCATTATATTATTTATGTACATAAACTAAAAGTAAGTTTATATCTAAACTGCAACTGCAAATTCAATTCAGCTATCTCTAACCTAAGCATTCATATTTTGCATATGAAGCCATATTTTATGTTGTCCTATCATGTGGCATTAATGTTGGTTATTTATCTACAACGTTTTCATCAAACATGGCAACGGACCATCTCATGCGAGTGCATTGAAAGAGGGCTTTTAGGGTTTTGAGCTTGAACAAAATCACAACTTTATTTGCAATCTGTGTCACAATATATTTCACTGGCAAAACTAATTCATTAGAAATTTTTGTTTTAACAAAAAAAGGAAAGTAAAAAATAACAAAAAATTCGTATTTTATATTGACATTTTTAGAGTAATAGCTATAAATTTGAAAATGTAAAAAAAGCGTATAAATTAATTTGCATCTGTGTGTTCTGTAGCAGGCAGATAAAAGATATAGAAAAGTGCACTAAATCAATCAACGAAAATGATATTGCATTCTGTGTTTCTGTGCACTCTGTATACAATTCAAAAAAAGTAGAATATTCGTATGTATATAAATTACTAAAATTTGTGATATACTAGAGGGCATTTTAATGCGTTGCTGTTGTTGTTTAATTTGAAAGTTCATGTTAAGGTGCCAAAACGTGTCGTCTTCACTCTTTCATTTGAAATTTGCTTGTGCCTTTTCGTATTGACGTTAATCGCTTTTGTTTAATTTTAATTTTTCTAAGAAGGTGTTGAATTGTTTTGCCTTCACTTTTCTGCTCGATGCGAATAAACATAAAGTCAGTTAGACAGACATGGCTAAACACCTTTGAATATCGTAAAGTTCGAAAGTTCATTCAAAAATGTAGAAAGAAGTGTCATAAACATCTCAAACTGAATTTCCTATCGATTTTGCAAGTATGATGCGTTACATGTTATTCCAATTATTGAAGTATAGCAACGATTTGAGGTATAACCACTTTTGCCATAGGTTTATGTATTATAAAATGTATAATTCTTTTAAAGGAGATAGAAAAAAAAGCATTAAGGTCTAGGATTTCTCTGTTATTCGCTATTTTTTTTACATAAATAGAAGATCAGAGTAATCTGCCCGATTTCTCTGTTATTCAAGTTTCTTTTACATCGACAGAAGATCAAAGTAATCTGCTCGATATATGAACATAACAACGTGAGACAATAAACACTTTGTTCACCATTGCTTTTTGATATTGATATGATCATTTTCTTTTTCCTCCTTAAACATATAGTAAAATATTTAAAATTTGTCCATTGCTGGTCTGAATACTACTCACAGCTTATTATCACACGTTGCAGGCTCTATACTCGTATTCTATATTCATTTGCCCCTTTTTATGCCTTCCCCCAAAGGATTGGAAGTATGCCGTTATCCTAATTTTGGATTCAAAAATAAAGTTAAACAGAACACACATGAAACTATGATTTCGATGAAACTTTTATTTACTTATAATGCTTGGACCTTGCCATTATAAGCGGAATACAATGTCTTTTAAATTACCGCCTTTGTATTTGTTGCAACAGTAGAAAATTTGAGGTTCCTTTAGCGTCGTTTTCGAAAAAAGCCCAATGGCACTTCCAAATCATAATGCCTACCAAACAGTCACTTTGTCTGGATGCTTTTCCACCATCACTTCTCCGAGCCGTATGTACGACAATTCGCTTGTTTACGTAACCACCGAGTGAGAAATGAGCTTCATCGCTAAAGAAAATTTTGTTCGATTGAAAGTCCATGTTTGAATCACCACTTTGGTAATAAGTTTTAACCATTTTTACGCCTTCTTCGGTTGTTAAACGATCCATATTCGTAAGTGGTAAATCATTCACAAAGTAAATAACATTTCAGATGACAGGTATTTAATAGCTGAGAGCCTTGCCGTACTGGCGGTTTTAAAATCACTAAACAATAGTGCGATTTTCGCACAATTTGGCTTTCGTATCAAAAGAAATACATTCTAATTATTTCAGATAAAATATAATTTAAGGCATAAAGTTCCTTTTGGCTTTTTGTATGTTCGTAACTTCTTAAGTCGATTGAGCGACACACTCCTGTCTGGCCGACTGATAAATACGACAAAAAGTTTATGAGACTTCTCAAAATTTGGCAGATCGTAGGCGGAGATCGGAAATGAGCCACGTCGGCCCAATGTTTTTATTACTTCTCTCACAAATTGACCGATTTACCGCAATTCAGTTTTTCTCTCGGTGAAATTTTAATATGTAGCCGTGTGACCCGAAATTTTGTTTTCCATATTTCTTACATTTGGGAAAATGAAACGTCTAACAATACCACTTTTGGTATCTGCTGCACATATGGTTTCTTTAACCCATATATTGTTAGGTTCATTTCTCTTATACAACTTGATTAAATTCAACAAAACTCAGTACGTAAAGGGTGATTTGGTTACCGTAGTTTTTTTTTTAAATCGCATAAAATACTCAAATTGGCATCATATATTAAATTTTTTATTGGAATTGATAAGAAGGCTTTTGCCATTTAATTTTTAAAGATAATTTCGTGTAAATGTTGTCCGCGGCTCCATCTCCAAATGTCCATTAGGATGGTCTAATTTTTCGTCACTTTTTCAAGCATTTCGGCCTGTATTTTACGAATAACACGTGTTATGTTGTCCTGTAAGGCTTTAATAGTGTTCGGCTTGTCCACGTAGACTAACGACCTGACATAACCCCACAATAAATAATCAAGAAGCATTAAATCGCACGAACTTGGTTGCAAACTCACAGGGCCGATTCGAGAGATAAACTGGTAACCCAATTCGTCCTTCAATATCCATTGTTTCACGAGCAGTGTGGTATGTTGCACCGTCCTGATGAAACCACATGTCAACCAAGTACAACTCAGCCAATTGGGGGGGAAAGTCCTTGTTGTTGAGTTACACATGCGCAATCGCTGAGAACGGGGACGAATTGACATTTCACGATCGTCATTAACACTGGTCGCTACGGCATCAATATTTCCTTCGGTACGCACTCTACACATGCGAATCGATGGTTTTATGTCCAACAAAGTAAATTTGGTGCGAAGTTTGGAGATAACAGCACAAATTGTTGATTTATTATGATGTTGATTTCGATTATGACGACCATAAAATGGCCCTTTCAAACGATGCATATTTGTCACAGAGTACGAATTTTGATAATAAATTTCAACGGTGTGCAATCGTTGCTCATTTGTTAGTCTTTCCATGATGAAATGACAGAATATACTGTATACTTTTCACTTTGACAGATGACGTTTGGCCGCCATTACCAACCAGTGCTGTCAACGTGAAAAACTTAAATCTTAAAAAAAATCACCCTATATTAAGGGTGTGTTAAGCTGATATATAAGAATAAAAATGGAGCGCATTATCATTTACCTTTTGGTATATCTCGTACAAGATGACCGATTTTCCGAAATTACATTTTTCTTTCGACTTCAAACTTATAAACAACAGAAACCTAAATTTACCAAAAATTTGAAAAAAATTTCTTGTGTGTTTTCTGGTAACTTCCATATATTTGACCGACTTAACCCTTTTATTAATAACTTCATATTTTTCAAGTAGTTCATATTTTTCAAATTGAGTTCAGTCAAATTTGATTTGATACATGTCATGCATTTAATTCAATTGGTTCGGACAATAAAAATGAACCGCAGTTCCATGTGCATTCGGGAAACTCCCATATAAATTAAACTATGAGAGCAGTACAAAAGAAGGCACAAAAAAGTTGGAAATTTGTTTCTTTATTTTTCAACGGAATCCGCTCTTTTTCCAGCGATATTCAATGGATTCTATACCCCGTTTAAAGTAAGAACTGTCAAAATCCTTTAAAGAGCGATCAACCGCAAACTAAACCTCTTTATTGCTGGCAAATATTTTACCACCGAGCCATTTTTTCAGGTTTGGAAACAGAAAATAATTTAAGAGAGCTAAATCTTATGAATAAGTTGCGTGGTGAAGCAAATTAATTAAATTAATTAAATTAATTAAATTAATTAAAATTAATTAATTAAATTCATTAATTTTGAAAATCGCGATAGCAGATGTATGAACTGGAGCATTATCTTGACGAAACAACACTTTCTTTTTCGACAAATTCGTACTTTCTTCAAAATTTCATCATCTAAGCGTCGCAATAAATTAGCATAATATTCTCCGTTGATGGTTTTTCCTTTCGAAAGATAATTAATAAAAATAATTCTATGCGCATCCCAAAAACACAGACGCCATGGACTTGCTTGCAGATGAAACCTTTTTCGCCTTCTTTGGGCACGATTTTTTCATTTCAGTCCACTGTTTTGACTGTTCGTTTGTCTCTGCTGTGAAGTGGTGAAACCGTGGTTATAAATCGATGCCAAAAATTTGCTTCCGTCTTTGTCTTTATTGGACACGGTTCTTCCACTCCAATCCACTGCTTCGACTGTTCGTTTGTCTCAGGTGTGAAGTGGTGGATCTATGTTTCTTTCATGGTTATAAATCGGCCAAAAATTCAGCTTTATGGCGGTGAAACATCGCCAACCATTCTACTAAAACATTTTCATAGCGAAGATGCGAAGGTGCGCGCATAGCAAGCGCGGCACCCATCTTGCGCTCAGCTTTATCATCTTCAAATCTTCGAGCATTATACAATGTAAATTTTTTTTTTCTAAAGTCTTTCATTTGAGCTATTTCACACAACTTCAGACGACGATCACCCAATACCATTTTGTTGATTTTCTTAACCGTGTCTGGGACGTGGACAACTCAATTGATCGACCAATTGGCAGCTCGTACGGCCTCGTTTAAACTCTGCTACCCAATATTTTACAGTTGTAAACGAAGGAGTAGGCTCCCCCAAAGCAAAATCTAGCTCGGCTTTAATATTGGTTGGACTGAGATTTTTCAGATGGAAATATTGAATTACATAACGATGGCCAATTTTTTCCATGCTTACAAATTCGTTGAGATCGTTCTTACATTATTGTTCATATTTAATAGATTTCATTAAGATTATTTCTAGCCAAAAATACGAAACATTTAGCACGCCTTAGCAATACTTTTTGCAGTAAGATTTTGTTTTAAATAATATGAATACAGAAAATTTTTCCCAACCTTTTTTGGATCCTTTTTGTTAGGTCAGCTAGTTTTGGGACCGTGTTCATATTATTAACCAATGGTAAAAATATTACAAAAATTCCGAAACTAAATTTAATATATGTATAAACAAGTTATTTCCTATTGGGCAAATTTATCGGAATTGTGGCACAATATTGTCGACGATGCGGCTTTTTATGCCAGAAAAGTGGCATAGTCCTTTTTTTATACATATTAATATATCGAAATTGTAAATTTTCGTAAAGAAAATATATATTATTTTGTACTTTTCAATAACTACGCTTGCAGCTGGAGTGATCTGAGATTTTTTTTCTTGTAGTGGGAGCGGGCATATTTTAGTATTTTTCAACAACCAGGCCCACAATTAAAGGGGATCCATAGAAAATTACGTGAGTTGAGAATCTGTACCGCACTATGGCACGTTCGTTTTAATTAAGTAACAAGCTATAAATAAACAAATATATAAACAAATTACATAAACCAATTTTTTAGTATTTCATTGTCGACTCAACCAAATTCATTTTTCAAAGAATTTTGGAAAATTTAAATCTCAATTCAGTTTTAGACCCATGAAGTTTTTTTTTCCCAGATCAAGGATCAAGAAATTCATAAGAATATATTTCATATACATAGGTGATGTACGAGGTGTGATAAAAAAATTAAGTAAACTTTCATTTTTCTCAAAAAATATTTATTTATTCATCAATTTCTCTTTTATCACCTTCAAAGTACTCTCCCTCAGGTATACAGATACACTTGAGTCAGAGGTTTTTCCAATACTCGAAGCAGTTCTGATATTCACTTTATGGTATGTCCTTGAGATCTCTCAGCGATTCGGTTTTTAACGTCGTCTTTTCAAGGGTCTCTTCAATTGTGGGAACAGGAAAAAGTCGCAGGGGACCAAGTCTGGTGAATACGGTGGCTGGGGCATGATAACGGTGTTTTTTTTTTTTGGCCAAATAATCTCTTACAAACCAAGATGAGTGAGTGGGCGCATTATCATGATGCAAAAGCCATGAATTTTTTCCACAATTCCGGGAGTTTTTTCATATTGCTTCATGCAAACGGCGCATAATTTCAAGGTCGTACTCCTTATTTACCGTACGATCTTGTGATAAGAACTCCTGACAAACTACGCCATGGTAGTCGAAGAAAACAGTGAGCAAAGCTTTAACATTTGATCGAATTTGGCGTGCTTTTTTGGTCTTTTTGGTCTCCTGGACTCTTCCATCGGGACGATTGGGCTTTAGTTTCGATGTCATAACCATATACCCATGATTCGTCACCAGTTGTGACCCTTTTAAGCAAATCTGGATCAACGTTGACGTCATTCAACAATTCCTGAGCGATGCGCATGCAACGTTTTTTTTGGTCAAAATTCAGCAATTTTGGAACGAACTTCGCTGCCACATGCTTCATGGTCAAAATTTCGGAAAAGATTGCATGGCATGAGCCAAACGATATGGCGACATCCTCAGCAACGTCTCTAATTGTGATTCGACGATTTTCCATAACAATTTTCTTCACTTTCTCAACATTTTCATGGGTTGTTGATGTGGTGGGGCGTCCAGAGCGAGCGTCGTTATTCATATCTTCTCGACCTTCTATGAAAAGCTTGTATCATTTGTGACTCAGAGTACTCTCACCCTATGCAACTGTCAATATTTCAAGAAGTTTTGAGCACTTAATTCCATTTTTTATACAAAATGTGTTGCGACTTCTTTGATCCATGAACTTATTAAAAATGAATTTAGAAATGAATTTAAAATGAATTTGCAAACGTTTCATGAACATATCTAATATAAGATTTAATCAAATTGTGTTTTATGCTACCTTTTTTGTTCTTTTTGAGGTAAAGATATATTGAATTGTACATAAGGAAAATGTCAGATAATATTTAACGAAAGCACAAAATTACACTTGTAACTGCCATAAATTGTAAAACCAAAATAGTTTCTATGCACAGCTCAAGCGGTAAGCATCACAGCTTCCCAAACATACTTATGTTGAATTGAAATTAACTACCTTAATTTCTTTTATTTCACAACCTACAACTAAATAATTTATCAAACCTCTTGAGAAATTATCTGATGAAAAGGCGCCATAACATTCATCAGCAGGTTGACTTGCCTTCCCAGCGGTACAGAAGATTACCTCAAACCCAAAATACAGTCCACAACTTACTCTAGAAATTTCCATCCGGGTCATGTGTCGATCACTACATCAAATTGATTTCAGCAATAACAACAACGGTGCATTTACCACAGCTGCATTCAAGAAGCTGCTATTTCTTCACCCAATTGTATTCACATGCTATTTCTATAAAACCGTCAACATATCTTCGGGACGAGTGTACCAACATAAAAAATATATAATAATCGAGAGTCGAATGTGCGTAGCCCGCGAAATTTGAAAATTCTCCTTATCTTTTGAACACACCTAATATAATTTCTTGTTAGGAATCACATTTCGCTTTTAACTTCCTCCTATAGTGAAAATTAAACACAATCAAACTGTCAATTTATGGATACCACCAATTTGGAACATAAAAATATCACTTTGAATTTGTGTGTGGATCTCTGTAGCGCTGCTATATTTTGCTGTTCGTCCCATGCAATCTTTGGCCATCGATTGTTTCTAATCTCATATTCGAAAATCTATATCATTCAGTTTCGATAATTCTATAATCTTTCTTACATATTTTTGAATGAATTGGACGATATTATTTTATACAACCTCTTAAAGTGGTGGTTCTTTTCTTAACCTTAATTTAAAATTTTAATTTTATTTCTACATCAACATCATTTTTCTTCCGCTTTTCAGATTTGCCAACGTTTTGACAGCTTTTGTAAAAAAAAATATTTAAACATTTTTCTTCTCATTCTGCTCATTCACCTCTTCACTGATGTTCTTTAAGTATCACATATAAAACAAACATTTGAACTCCCTACATTTTTTTATTTTCTACTACTTACTGGTAATAGAATTGTAAATCTGTTGAGCAAAGAACCACAAAATGTAAAGTTTAATGCTGGAATTTATATGACCGGATGCGGGACAGGCGACATTCGAGAAACATCATCATCAATCCGAGTGTTTTTTTTTTTTTTTTTTTTTTTCTAGCTTTTCAAATTTTACTTCCACGCTATGGATATGAGAGTACAAACTATTTTTGTCTTTACGAAATGCAAATACTTGAGAATCTCACTAACGCATTTTTGCAGTCAGTCCTCTTTGTTCAAATAAATCTCATCTTAAAGTTTTTGTGAATCTGTTTTAGTTTAACGAAGTCAATGTCTGAAAAGTTAATTTTCTTATGCCAACTACGTGACGACCATCGAACAAATTTAAACCAACGACTTGCTTAGCACTCAAAACTCGGGTGATAGAAAACTGCTTTTGCATTTGTGCTTTGGAACGTGAAACATGAACATGAACGTTTTTGTGGCAGCGGATGTTATGAATGATAAATCAAGTAATCAGCTAAATTTTCCAGACGTTTCGTATGATGCAAGCAATTAGGGGTGTACACTGGGTAGGCAATTCGAGCGGAAGGAAAGTTGCAGCAACTTTGATGTTGGTCGCAGACGATGAGACAAACATTGAGTTGTGTAATTTTTATATGGGGTGTCCGAATCACACCTTTGTAACCCCTTATTGGGTATTAGAGAATCTACCCAGTTTCATTGACATTGAGTCTGCACATATGGATACGAAGTTTTATCGGAATTACGAGTACAAATGATATTACATATTTATTCAAGTAAAGTTAGTTTAGTTTGTCATTGAGTACTCGTAACTACAGGGTGGGCCATATGAGTGTTGGCGATTTAATTCTTCAATTTCTCGGTAACGCGCGGCGCAGGATGGCAGGGGGTTATGTTGTTCGCTGCGCCGCTTACTGGAAATTTAGCCGCCATGGAGCCGTACACGGGAGTGCAGCGTGCATTTTGTGTCCGAG